>OZ024821.1:46751955-47057785 GCA_964016985.1 Anodontia alba | reverse complement strand
CGCGTCCGACTAGTGATCAGGAGGTTGCGGGTTCGACCCCAGCCGTGTCGGCAACATTCTTTCGCGGAAATTTGATCATGAAACAGTTTATACGGTCATTTTCTCCCTTCCGCTGATTTAAGAAGAGCAGTCTGATTTAAGAAGGGCAGTTGTCAGTTTCTAACGAAAAAATGAGAACACTGCTGGTTAACCGCTTAGAGGACTAAGCCTTCCCAATAAAAGTGTGGCTAGATAAACTGACCACGCTCGACATGGCCCCATTGGGTTGACTGGGCCGTAATACCTCAACACAAAAAACGCCTACCCTTATCTGCATATCTACCAATAAACATTTGGTCTCTCTGACAGCTGCAGCTAACTAAATTGTTTGTATAAGATCTCAGATTTCATATTTGCATCAGCTCTTTGTAATAAGTGTACCCTGTATAAGCACTGATTTCCAAGATATGTACTCCATGTTATTATTTACGCTTCTTGAGGTGCTTTTAAACCCATTGTAGACTGAATGAACTCCACCACACTATATATCGGAACATTCTAATTTCGATTTTAGGTATGTCCGGTTATGTGATAGATACTCCTAGAGAAATATGGTGGAACTATTGCAAACAGTGGAGACCCTGATCAGACGCCGCGTTCTGCGGCGTCCGATCTGGGTCTGCACTGTTTGCCAATTACCCTTTTAGGGATCTCCAGCCTACAATGGGCATAACAAGGCAATACATTAATAACTGAAGCCAGCCAAAGACCAGCGCTCATAATCAACAGTTTCAGTCCGTTCACTTCTGAGCAAGATGAAAATCTAGGATATGGTAAATGACGGATTGCTAAATTCTGTACCTGCTGGAGTCCTAAGCCCAACCAATGGCTGAATTTAACATCTTGGTGGAGGGGATCATAAAACTGTTGCAAAAATCTAAAAGCAGGAAAAGCAGCTGGTCCTGACAAATTAAAACCCTTTTTTGCTTAGGGAATTTGTAGGGGGCCCGAATGATGATCGAGTGCTACAAAATGGTATTGACAGCCTGTCTGTGTGGAAGTACAGATTAGACTTGAAGTTCAGTGCTCCCCCAGCAAACACACAACGTTGCAACAACGTCGTTATAACATCGCTGCAACGTCACGACGTTGCAGCGATGTTGTAACGATGTTGTTAGGACGTTGTGTGTTTGTTGGGTCTAAATGCCAGGTGGTGAGGGTGACAATCTCCAGTTAACACTCCATATTACTTGCATGGACAGGTCAGTGGATGCAGTGACCAACGCTAGATACTTGGGAGGTGATCTCAGATTTGTTTATATTACCCCTTCATTTAATCCGAGTCTTCTCATATGTTTTAGTTGCTTTTCTTTGTATTGATATTTGCCACTAACATCAGAGTAATTCATGTTATGAAAATCAGGAATTTTCCTGTCTGGTCTAAAATGAAAGGTTTCACCAAAATAGAGGCATGGAAGTTAATGTGTAATGTAGATAGCCACTAAGGATTATCAAACTAATATTTTATGACAGAAAAAGGCTAATACTTGAATTTTGTAATGAATAATTGACATTTTGGGGTAACAAACTGGCTTTTACCGTGTACAGTCTATGCAACGAGGATAGACTTTGACAGGTATTATGAAAACGCTGGCTATGCAAGTTTTCAATGAAACAAATTATTTAATTTATTGGAAAATGGTTTCTTTTGTTTATTCTAAAATTTTATGTTGCTATCTGCTGGATGATATTCAGAGTCTTCATTTGAAAGTGCCTAGCCAAGACTTGCTGGGGAAATTCTGCATTTTCGATAGCTGTTGCTCTGACGGTAAGTGGTATATTTCAAAATAAAGAAAAATCACTTAAACGTCAGAGAAGACTCTGACTACCCTTCATTGTAAACGGATGGCTTAGACTGCAGACCCTTCTCAAGTCTGCAGTTAATTAATTATGTAACAAACTAAGTAGATGTTACTTAAGTATATAGATATAGTAGATATCCTTTGGCACTGAAAACCATTAAAATCATGAATATTGCCTTAGCATTGCTTGGTGACTGCCACACCTCAGAATATCGCATGGTGAGTTTGTATAACCCGGTTTTAGGTTGAATATATTCCAACATAGGTATTGCCACTAGTCCGTATATACAACGGTAAAACAGAGTCGGGAATTTGACCTTCTTTGTTCGAGGTCGCCCAGACTAGATTTTCAAACATTTCTGTAACACTGGACCTTGTGTAATAATTACTGCTGGTCCATCGTGTGGCTAGGCGCTTTCTATCCGGGGTATTGTATCCTTGGTATGGGGGCCTTATGGAGGAGGCATACTCCAGTTTGGGACGTAATAAAGTGTTGTAGGCAGTCCCTTTCACTTCGTGTTTTGCTTTTGAGTTGCTTTTGAGAAGGCCCAGTGTGCTGTTAGCATTACCAGTAATTCTGTCTATGTAGGTATCTGTCTATGTGGGTATTCCAAGGTAGGACAGATGCCAATCGCTATGTTTCAGCATGATCACTTAAATGGAATTTTAAGAGTGATTAAGATCTGTACAGCTCAGATGGGCTTGTTTTGGAGGGTATATAAGAAGTACCACGTGTCGACTAAGATATGAGATCCCATTGTTTATGTCAGCTTAGGTGCTGGGGTCAAATATTTAGATTTATTTAGAATTATCAGCTGCCTGTGTAGTAGTACCTTAGCAAAGGCCTTTGGAAGGTCTTTAATGATCAAATCTGTCTGTTTGCGCCTACGATTAATAACTCCATCAAGGTTACTGAAAATATCGTGGACAATTTGGATCAATTGGGGTTCGCACGACAGCTGACTGCGGTGGTTGACAAAAAAACAAAACAAAAAAACAAAAAAAAACCCGGGCCAGTCACGGACTCAGTGATAAAACATAGACCGACACGGACTGACCAATGATAGACTAAGAGACAAAATACAGACCAGTCACTGACAAAATGACAAAGTATGGACTAAGTGATAAAGCACTTACCTTGAAGCTACTAAACTCATTTTAGTCTGGAGACCCCTAAAGGAATGTAGCGTCTGATCAGGGTCTCCACTCTTTGCAAATGGTTTAGTTTAGACATTCTTCTCTTAGAATATCTAAATCACATATTCTGACATACCTGAAATTGAAATTTGACTCTTCCAATATATAGTGTGGGGGAGTTTATTCAGTTTAAAATGGATTAAATCGCGAGTGGAGAAACCAATCTCAGTTTCCGAGCGAAAGCTAGAGAGATAGTTATGGCTAAAAGGACTGCCATCTGTCGAACATTTGGTTCTTTCGTCGCCATTAGAGGTACAGTTAAGTCATTTGTCATGAAACTCTACTTAAAAGGAAACATGTACTCGCGCAGTGAAAAACGCGAAATGCTGTCATATTGGCGGTCGATCGGACATTGTTTCAGCTGCAGATCATAAATGAAACGAATACAAGTACTTATTACTTATTGTTTTGCTTTCTTCCTTGTTTGGAGGGTGCGTGCTTTTTTACACTCATGGAATGGCATTTGGCAACGTTAAAATTCTGGCCAAGAATACTTCACACTTCGGCTATTTTCAGTTGTGTGTATGCATTCATTGCTCTCAGAGGCCATTCGTTTTAGCATCTGTTCATTTTCAAGTTGGCTTCGTACTTATTTAGGTCTTGTTGCAGCATACTGTTGCGGTCCAGGTCCTGTTGCGACATACTGCAGTCCTGGACCTGTTGCAGCATACTGCAGTCCAGGTCCTGTTGCAGCATACTGCAGTCCAGGTCCTGTTGCAGCATACTGCAGTCCTGCAGTCCGTGTCCTGTTGCAGCATACCGCAATCCAGTTCCTTTTACAGCATACTGCTGCATTCCAGGTCCTTTGCAGCATACTGCTGCGGTCCAGGTCCAATTGCAGCATACTGCAGTCCAGGTCCTGTTGCAGCATACTGCAGTCCAGGTCCTTTTGCAGCACACTGCAGCAGGTCCTTTTGCACATTACTGTAGTTTAGGGCCTAATGCAGCATACTGCAGTCCAGATCCTTTTGCAGCATACTGCATTATGGATCACGTTACAGCATACTGCAGTCCAGGTCCTGGTCTGCAGTATGCTGCAACAGGACCTGGACTGCAGTATGCTGCAACAGGACCTGAACTGCAGTATGCTGCAACAGGACCTGGACTTCAGTATGCTGCGACAGGACCTGGACTGCAGTATGCTGCAACAGGTCCAGGACTGCAGTATGCTGCAACAGGACCTGGACTGCAGTATGCTGCAACAGGACCCGGACTGCAGTATGCTGCAACAGGTCCTGTACCGCAGTATGCTGCAACAGGACCAATGCAATCAAACGGCGCGTTAGACAAAAGCCAAGTAACGGTTAGTTATAGCCGCGCTACTCTTGTAGCGGTGAAAATAGAAAAAGGTGAAAACAGTGTAAAGAGGGTTATCTGTAAAACCTGGACTGGGACATTGGCGTACAGTGCAGACCGAGATCGGACACCACAGAACGCGGCGTCTGATCATGGTATGCGCTGTTTGATTGAATTATAGGAAATTAAGGGTTAAATGAAACAGTTTGAAGTTATATTCCCAGCCTACACGCCAAGACAATAGATCCACCAGTGCTGTCAGTTCTTTGATTTTTCTTTTAAAAGAAGACTCAAATTTAGAAAGGAGTAAAAATACTTTCACACCAGAGAGAACTTTTCTCGCGTGACTGTGTCACAGTCATGTAAAAGATATGAAAATGTTTGACGTCCGTCAGTGGCATTTCACTGGTAATTCGGGGCAACGGAAGCATACATAACGAACCATATTCTATCTGTCATCTACTATTTTTGTGATAACCCTGCTAATGTAATAGTATAAAGGAGAATTCATCACGAAACCATGCCTATATAATTTTGACCCCCTTAAACCCCATTTTAATATAGTAAAACTGGGGTTTACAGGGGTACACATTATTTTTCAAAACTGGGGTTTACAGGGGTACACATTATTTTTCTTATTTCTGCTCAAAAACATAGATTGTGGGTACTCGTTAGAACCGCCTCGTTCTAACGAGTACCAACAATCTATGTTTTGAGCCGAAATTTGAAAAATATCTGATTTTTTTATCTGAAAATTTTCGAGTTTTGGTGGTAAAATTTTCAGTATATTTGAATAGGCGTGTTTTCGTAATGAATTCACTTTCTGGGGAGGGGAGGCATTTCTGTTAAAATGGTTGCCTCTCTTCTGAAAAGGGGTCTATTCTAGAAGGTAAGAATTTGGTGTCAAATGGAGCAAATTCTTTCCTTGAATAGTAGACACTTTTTCAGAAGGGACTGGGTATGCAGGAATTTAGAATGTCACAAAATTGACTTCCTTGTAAGAAATGGCAGATAATGTGCCAAGTGTATGACCCTGCTGAAGCTATTTTGTTATTTTCTGTTTCAAAGTTTCTATTTCCTCGTTCCTGGTTCGTAAATTGAGTTTACTGTTTGCTGGTTCGTGATTCCTCTTTCCTAATTCCTGTTTCGTAATTCGTCTACTGGTTCCTATTTCCTACTTCCTTACCTGATAAGTTATTTTACTGTTTACTGTTTTCCAGATTGTTATTCGTTTACTATTTGTTTGTTTCCTAGTTACTGGATGATTATGAGGTTTATTTTTAATGGTTCCTCTTTCATAGTTCTTTGCTCGTCACTCGTTTTCTGGTTCCCACTTTGTAGTGTCTAGTTTCTGTTCGTTACTTGAGACAGAAAATCGAATAACAAACCAGGAATTAGGAAGAAAACAAACAGACAAACCAAACAAAAAAAAAAAAAAAAAAAAAAAAAAAACAGTAAACGAAACCTACCTAGAAATAGTAAACAGTAAATTTACAATTGATCAGGAACTAAGCAGCAGTAACAGAAACCAATAACAATCTAGAAGACAGTATACTAAAACTAGGCAACGGGACTTAGTAGACAAATAACGAACCAGGAACTTGGAAAGCGGAACCAGGAACGATTCAAACATTTACATGTCTGTATATATATATCGGTATCTTTTCTCTTTTTTTCACTCTTTTTTCCACCTGTCTCCAGCCAACTCTGGAATGGGATCAGTTACCACCTGTGGTTTCCAGTACGCCACCGTTCGAGCTTGTGGTCCATGTTCAGGATCGAAGATAAAATCCCATATAACCTTCAGTAAGGACGTGTGGTAGGGCTGTTGATAAAATTCTGGAGCCATTTTTCGAACTTCCGGTAACTTGGTATACGGGATGTATGGGAAATCATGGTGCTCTATATGGTATCCTACATTGAACAGAAAAATATTCAGCGGCCCATAGTAGCTCATGGTTGCCTGGCCTTTATTGAAAGTGTAGTGCTCTGAAATAAAGTGCCCAGCTAAAGGATGTAATCCAAGCCCGAAAATGGTACCAGCCAGGCAATACACGAAAGACCTGATCCCAAATATTTTCACAATCAGAACATTGCTGATAATTTGAGAGATAAGGTTCATGAGTTCCCAGAATGTGACGGGCTTAGGGTTCTTATAGAAGGGTCGTAGACAATAAAGGGCCGGGTTAATAATAAACCAGATTATTTTAGTGATGGGATGTCTGAAAAGGTAGGTCTCCAGACGTATGGGTACGTCTACATCCTTGTCCTCCTCGCACAGGTAACGATGGTGCTCCTGGTGGTACTTTTTATAACTGATAGCCATTGGAGTAATCATTGGCACATTACATAACAGACTGAGAAGACGATTTTTGACAGGTTGTCCATGTCCAAATGCGAGATTATGCCCTATCTCATGAATAGCGCTACCTAAGGAATGGTTTAACACGGCTCCTATGCAATAAGCTAGAACAAATATAGTTGTCCAAGAAGCGTCCATAAGGCAGTAACTCATGACAAGCTGAGCAGCGACTTCAGCAGTGACTATGTAGGCGATCCTGGAATCGTAACCCATCAGCTGTTTAATCTCTGGATGCTTCTTGAGAATTTCTTTCCTTCTGATACTGTGAGGTTCATCTTCATAGATCCATTCGTCCTCATCTGTGGCGATACGTATCCGCAGGCTCGCACACTTGTGAAACCACTCCATCGCTGAAAAAATGTAAATGAGTTTCGACGTCAGAAAAATTACCTTCGGACACGTGCGTCCAATGAAGATTCAGATCCGCCTGCGCATTCGGGCACTCTGATCAGAATCTTCACTAAGCACATTTTGGATAGCCAATGACACAATGTTTCCTCATGCGGAGAACGAAGACACTGATCAGTCTACGTGGATGTGCAAGCTGATTTGAGTCTTCGATGTGCGCACACGTTCATTACGAATACACGCCTATTCAAATATATTGAAAATTTCACCATTAAAAACTAAAAGTTTTTAGATAAAAATTCTGATATTCACATTTCTGCTAAAAAAACATAGATCGTGGCTACTCGTTAGAACCGCCTCGGCGAGGCGGTTCTACCGAGTACCCACAATCTAAGTTTTTGAGCAGAAATACGAAAATAGTGTTTACCCATGTAAACCCCAGTTTTACTATATAAAATGGGGTTTAAGGGAGTCAAAATTATATAGGCATTTTTTCGTGACGTAGAAGGTTTCTGAAAGTGTGGCTCAAATATCAAACAAATGTCATTAACAGAATTAATAGGGCTGCGAATCAGTATATACGAGCATCCAACGACTGAGCTATATACATGTAACCACTATTCATCTACTATCGCCTGTGTCTCATGTGTTACTGGGGGCCGTTGCTCCACAAACGGCCTCAGATTTGACATACAGAAAATTTCAGCAATCGGTTGTGGGACTACTTTTCTTGCATGAAACTTAATATGCGTAATAAAATAGTTCCAGGCTCTCAGCGGTAAGAGCTTCGTGCATTGATATATAACCTAGCAAACCTATAAAGCCCTTTATAATATACAAAGTAATGAAATATAGAGAAATATTAATGAAATAAAATGCATATTTCGAAAAAGTTATATTTTCACTAGTGAAAATATAAAAATTATATTTTCACTCCTCTGAGCAGTGAAAAATATAAGATCTGGAACTACTTTTTTTCTTATTTACATTAATGGTCAAGATTTGCATGATTTGCATCTCTTCTATCGAAAGTGATGTATATAATAAAAAGAAAATTCAAATGTTTGTCGTGAATATGACTTTTATTTCATCTCGTGAAGTGAAAAAATGTATATTTCATGAGTGCCGAAGGCACTCATGAAATATACATTTCGTGCCTTCGGCACTCATGAAATATACATTTTTTTCACTTCACTCGATGAAGTAAAAGTCATATTCACTCCAAACATTTTAATCAAATATGACTGCAAGTGCATGTGGGTCTGTTCGAAGGGAGACATTTATTAGTTTTCTAATTTATTATTTAATCGAGATGCAAATAAGTCAACTGACATGTCAGAATACTATGAATGGATTTCCCCAAACGTTTGCATGTCCAAAGATTTTTCCTAATTATCATTAAATACTCTTGAAAGCTCACCGGCCTCATGATTAACTTTACCGGGTAATTGTGCTGCACTTATATGGATGTTCTTGTCTGTGCACCACAGCAAGCTCTCCCGTGCAAGAGAATCTACGTGTAGTTTCTGTTTGTTTATGTATGCAAAAGTTATTGAGGGAAAACAATATATTTACTTTGCATTTTACCCCGATAACAAAACCTAAGTCGAAAAAGGGCCATAACTTGGCCAAAAATTTGCAGACGTTTACCAATATCGAACTTGACCTGTATTTTACAATGATATACCTGTCTGCAAACTTTCAATAAAATCAATGCATTCTTGCATACGTTATTGAGTGGAAACCGATATCAACACACCAACAAAAACTAAGTCGAATAAGGACCATAACTCAGTCAAACTTTTGCAGATAATTACTATTATCGAAGTTGACTGTATTTTCTAATGATATATCCTTCTGCAACTTTTCAATAAAATCAATGCATCCCTGCAAAAGTTATTGGTCGGAAACCAATATCAACACCAACAAAAACTAAGTCGAAAAAGGGCCATAACTCAGCCAAATATTTGCGGATGACTACCAATATTTTACAATGATATACCCGTCTGCAAACTTTCAATAAAATCAATGTATTCCTGCATACGTTATTGAGTGGAAATCAATATCAACACATCAACAAAAAGTAAATCGAAAAAGGGCCATAACTCAGCCAAAATTTTGCGGATGGTTACTAATATCGAATCTGACCTGTATTTTACAATGATATATCCATCTGCAAATTTTCAATAAAATCAATGCATCCCTGCAAAGGTTATTGAGCGGAAACCAATATCAACACACAACAAAAACTAAGTCGAATAAGGGCCATAACTCAGTCAAACTTTTGCAGATAATTACTAGTATCGAAGTTGACCTGTATAAGTCGAAATTTCAAGATATTAAGTCGAAATTTCGAGTTATTAAGTCGAAATTTCGCGTTATTAAGTCGAAATTTCAACTTATTATGTCGAAATTTCGAGATAGTAAGTCGAAATTTCGAGATAACTATCAACAGAAATAAAACTGTATGTGGCCCTAATGCTCCTTCGTAGTATAAACATGAATTTGAAATAAGATATGTTTAAACTATCCGCACTTGTCACGGAACTGCCAAAATTTGACACTGTGTTGCTGTATAAACATAAAATCGAAATAAAATATGCACATGAATGTACTCGGACCTAATAATAGCCGCATTTGTCACTAACGGAACTGCCAGTCTCTGAGCTGCCAATATATGTTGTCTTGGCTTGATTTTAGAGCTATTTTATAGCACTTTGGTCATTCAAAATGATTTTGTATAATAACTTTAGTTGTAATAAATTGTTTTTAATAGGTCTTGTTGAAAAAGGTTTAGTTACAATTAATAAAATTGAAGTTATACCATCATTAAGGGTGAATTTCTGATGATGTTCTGCTAAAAGTGCCGGAAACAGCAAAATGGGTACCCAGATTTCTTGTTGACGTTTACGAAAACTGTCTGATTTTCCTCAAATATAATGCTGCAGTCTTAAAGGAAAACAAATCTCAGATAGTTGGAGAAATAAATGAAATATAAGCATTTAAACTTCATCATACAAAAGTTTGAAAACTCAGACAACAAATTTCCAATAAGTACATTGCCTTACCGTAGTTACTAGTCCGTGTATATTGGGTCCAAGGTTTAAACCAATACCGTTTGTTTAGCTTTTACCTTTTTCTGGGATAATTCAGCAGACGACACACTGATGATATTTTTTTTCTTATTTTACCAAGAAAACAGGTTTTAATTAAATTAATTTGTATAAACTTATACACAATACAATATACAACAATACAATACATACTCGTACATCATGGAATACAAACAGGGGTTCGGAAAAAAGCCATAAGCCTTATTTAAATCCGTTTCCCAAACAGGTTTTGACATTTCAAGCAATTTGCAGGAGATTATTTGCACGAAATGTCAAACCTGTTTTCTTGGAAAAATAAGAAAAAATATCATCAATGTCAAACCTGTTTTCTTGGAAAAATAAGAAAAAATATCATCAATGTGCTAGAGATAATTTGTATGAAATGTCAAAACCTGTTTTTTTTTGGTAAAATAAGAAAAAATATTATTAATGTAGCATCTTCTGAAAATTTTATCCAGGGTGCTAAGCGTTAGCAAGAGTTAACTGTTTGACTAACCTCACAGGTGATAAAATGTGAAACTAAAGATGGATGGATGGATGGGTCAGGTCATATAGCATTTGGAAAATGAAAAGCAATATATGTAACATGCAAATGATCCGTAGAACGATAGGTAGGAATATTTTTTTCGAAGTGTGTCAGTTTGTACATGACAATAGACATTTTCGAAGTGTGTCAGTTTGTACGTGACAATCGACAGTGGGGGTTGATGGACGGGTGCGAGGATCTACGTCATATAAAACAGTGAAAAAGATTAAAAAAAGTGTGTGTGTATGTGTGTGTGGTGGGGGGGGGGGGGGGGGGGGCATAAGGCCTTTTTTCTGCCATCTGGGTTACACGATACATTACCTATGGTGTCCCATTTATTAAAACAGTATTTATTATACAACGTAAGCCCTACTTTTTTAGTAATATGATCATGAAAGTTGGTTGGTAATTCAGTATGAACCTGAAGTACCATATTTTCAACACTGTTTCTCTTTTAAAATATATCATACCCAGTTATATCTTCTTCTGTTTGTGAGACAAATGCCTTACGTAATATCCTATCTCACTATCCTCCCTTTTAAGAAAAAATATTACATCTGCAGCATCTATTTTATGAAAATCTTCATTTTTTTGTTAATTTTGCATTTTGAAATTCAATAAAACCTAGCCTTCCTCCGGAACTGAATGGTGAATTATTTTTTAAACTTACATGTACTTGAATACAGCACTGGGACCGTGTAAAGAGATGACATAGTTTTGGTGACCTCGACCTTATTATCAAGGTCACATGGGCTGTCGAATTGCCAAAAGGGTCGGTGCCTGTTAGTCCATTTTTATGCTTCTTAACAAAAGTCTTCATTTTCTCCTAATATATTGCCTTTAATATCTTTTTAGCTCAACAGAGGACGAAGTGCTCTTTGTGAGCTATTGTGATCGATCAATGTCCGTAAAGCATCGTCCGTTGTCCGTCGTGTCTCGTGGTGCGTCAGCAATTTGCTATAAATGACAACTCCTTAACTCCTCCGCCAATTTCAATCAAACGTCACAGAAATGTTGCCTAGGTGCCTCTCTACCAAATTAGTTAGAATTGTTTCGCATCAGCGAAAAACATAGCCGCCAAAGCTTAAAATAGAAAACAAAATATCTTTAAATGACACCTCCTCTTATATCATAAGGCTAATTTGAATCAAACTTGACAGGTATGTTGCCTATGTGTCTCTCTACCAAAATAGCAAAATTGTTCTACATCAATGAGCAAGATGGCCACCAGAGCTGAAATATAAGAAAATCTTTAAATGCCAACTCCTCCTAAACCCTTTAGTCAATTTCGATCAAACTTCACAAGAATGTTGCCTGGGTGACTCATTACCAAAACAGATAAATGGCTCTGCTCCAATGAAGTAGATGGCTGCAGCGCACAAACCAGAAAGTCTTTAACTGGCTACCCCTGCTACACCTTGAGGCCAATTTCGATCAAACGTCATAAGAATGTTTGTTTTGATGATATCTTGATACCGTTGAAGGGTCATGTGGAGTCAGACCATTAAACACAGGTGAGTGATTTAGGGCTATACAAGCCCTCTCGTTTCCTAGAAACATCTTGATTTTACAACGTAAGTTACAGATCTGGAGTAATATAATAATGAAAGTGGGTGGGGTAATTCAGTACTAACCTAACGTATCAAACAAAAAGTATGATCATAAAGCTTTTAAACTGTGCGTCTCTTTAAAAAAAATGCCACATCCAGTTATAACAATTTCCATTTTTAAGACTAATTCCTCAGTTAGTATGCTGATTCACATTTTCCCTTTCAAGTGAAATATCAAGCCTGCAGCAATTCTACCATGAAAACACCTTTTTATGTTATTCTTGCATCTTGCTATTCACAAAATCCTAACCTATCTCTGGAACCAATTGCTAAATTCTCTAAAATTGACATGAATATAATGTCAGGAGACTCCACATGACCCTTATTGAAACCGTACCAAGATATCATAAAACAAACATTCTTATGATGTTTGATGGAAATTGGCCAAAGGGTTTAGGAGGAGTTGTCATTTAAAAACTTTCTTTTCTATTTTAGCTCTGGTGGCTATTTTGTTCATTGGAATGGAACCATTTTAGCTTTTGGTAGAGAGTCACCTATCAATATTCTTGTGAAGTTTGACTGAAACTGACAAAACTGTTTAGGAGGAGTTGTAATATAAAGATTCTTTTTCTTTTTTTCTTATTAGCTCTGCATGGTGGCCATCTTATTCATTCGAGCGAAACTGTTTTAGCTAATTTAGTAGAGAGACACTTTGGAAACACTCTTGTGAGGTTTGATTTAATTAGCCCAATAATATATGAGGAGTTGTTATTTAAAGAATTTGTCTATTTTAGGTCTGGCAGCCGTCTTGTTCATTGGAGCAAACCCGTTTCAACTATTTTGGTAGAGAGACACCTAGGCAACATGCCTGTGAAGTTTGATTTTTTTAATTAGCTAAATTATATAAGTGGAGTTCGCTCTGGCAACCATCTTGTTCATTGGAGCAAAATCATTTTTTCTGCTTTAGCAGTGAGTCACCTAGGCAACATTCCTGTAAAGTTCGATTGAAATTGGCCCAATGGTGTAGAAGGAATTGTCATTAAAAGATTTTTTTCTTTTTGTTTTAGCTCTGGCGGCCATTGTATTCATTGGAGCACAACAATTTTATCCATTTCGGTAAAGAGTCATCTAGGCAATATTCCTGTGAAGTTTGACTGAAATGTGCCTTGGGGTGTAAGAGGAGTTGTTATTGATGCTGCACGATGCACGACGGACGACGCACAGCGGACATTTACCGATCACAATAGGTCACAATGAGCACCCCATGCTCAGGAGAGCTAAAAGGATATTAAAGGTAATATAAGATTTAATGATGACTTATCTTTTTAGCCGTTTCAACACCAACTAAGTTCATATACCATTTTGACGCAAATGATCCTCATTGATTAACGCGCTGTTAAACCTGAACCCATCATCATCATTAACATAATCATCGTCATCATCATCATTATCATCATCATATTCAATGACGTGATAGAAATTATTGAGAAAGCCTCTGTGGAGTTTGGACAGATGGAGACAAGCTGCGATCAACAGGATCAGATGACAGCCACACATCTCGACACCAGGGAGCAAGGTGAACGTTTTGTGATCTACATGTACGTGACGGGGGTCTGATGACAGCGACACTGATACAGCTTAAGAGGGAAGTACCATCGACATCGCGAGTGAATCACAACCGTTTCACCGAATCGATTGTAGTAGTCAAGTCATTACGAAAACATGCCTATTCAAATATATAGAAAATTTCACCCCAGAAAAAAACTGAAAACTTTCAGATAAAAAACTCTGATAATTTTCATATTTCTACTTAAAACATAGATTGTGGGTACTCGTTAGAACCGCCTCGGCGAGGCGGTTCTAACGAGTACCCACAATCTATGTTTTTGCGAAGAAATAGAAAAATAATGTATACCCCTGTAAACCCCAGTTTTACTATATAAAAGTGGGGTTTAAGAGGGTCAAAATTATATAGGCATGTTTTCGTGATGTGTTAACTGTTTTCAAATAAAGATGACAGAAAGAAAATACCTGTAAAAGCAAAATCAAAACAAAAGAGAAATGAAATCCTAAAATAATAATAATGATAATAATAATAGTAATAAAAATAATAAAAACAATAATAATAATAATAACAAAAAAAAAAGCAAATAATATTCAGAAATAAAACAGAAAATTTAACATAAAAAAATCTGCTTTGGTCGCAGTTCGAGACACAGATACCGAGTTTACAAAATAGTAGGTCTTACTTTTACGTGCAATGAAAATCATATAAATAGAATCCGCTCGCCGTTTATAAATTATTATACATTAATGAACTATCCCAACGGGCTCGCAATTTTAAGACACAATGTCGATGTAACGTCGTGCAATGTCACGACGTTGCATCGACGTTGATGCGACGTTGTATAAATGTCATGTGCTCGTTGGGATAACTTTGAGAATTGAAAAAAAGGTCTTCTTCCGGTCTGTAGTTGCAAACGTAACCTTACCAGCTGTCGCATTAATTTGCGTGGGAAGGTTAAACTTAGATTACAAAATATATGTATCGTAAACATTCTAGTAAACGCCCATGTTCTACTAACCACCCACCCCCAATCTTGGCCTGAAAGTCGGTGACTTTTTTTTTATCATTTATCTCGGAATTACCAGCCTCTAACAAACGCCCTCCAGTCGATTTCGAACCAATATTACTTCTACCTCTTGCAGTTAGTTTCCGAATCTACTTTTTAACCCTAGTCCTGCTGAACCCAGACAGGTCCTGCCTTTGCAAACAGTGTAGATCCAGATCAGTTGGCTTCTGAAGAAGCCAACTGATCTGGATCTGCACTGTTTGCCATTAAGTATGTGAATTTATATAAAAAATCTGGATCAAGTAATCTGATTGGCTGAAAATTAGAAATGGGAGTGGCATCTTAATTTATTCAGCAGGACAAGGGTTAATAATCGAACAAACAAGTTCCTTTTATAATCAATTTACCTTCACTACAGCTGGTTTTATGCCGTGTAATGATCATAAAATGGCTCTCCTTACTTGCTAGAGATGAAGGATATATTGTCTGGTACTTTATGAGCATTCAATCCATTCCAGGATTCTTGAAAAATTATACGAGAATCCTGATGAGGGCTTAATGGCCGAAACTAGCTAGTCAGGTCCAGAAAACTTGAATTTTCAATTGTTTTTAGTTTTGTGAGTGCATTCATTACTCTTAAGAGTCATTCCTTTTAGAATCTATGCTTAAATTTTTAGAACAGGTATGGTAAGGAAGTAAGGTGTTCGCCTATCTAGGATAGAATACAGTAGGTTGTTTGCAAACGCCACATTCCTTGTTTTGCTGATGTCCGTGAAGTTGGCTGCCATTTGCCAGTTGACATTTGCCTATTAAATCGGCAACTGGCAAATGGCAGCTAACTTCACATACTTGATGCCAGTTTGCCAAACCTGGCAAATTGGCAATTGACAACTGGCAGCCAGATGCCAATTCGATTTGAGAGGTTTTAGAGCATAACAGCAGAATAGGCAAGTGGCAAACGGCAGCCAAATGCCTATTCAAAAAAAAAAATCTTGTGAATTGGCAACTGGCAGTCAGATGCCCATTCGATTTCGGAGAGTTATAAAGAATAACAGGTGAATAGGCAACCGGCAAAAGGCAGCTAGTTGCCAATTCGTCAGTCCTGGCGAATCGGCGACTGATAACTGGCAGCCAGATGCCAATTCGATTTGAGAGGGTTATAGAGCTTTTGTTTGCGTTGAGGTTTTACGGCCCATTCAACCCTATGGGGTCATGTCGAGCGCGGTCAGTTTACCTAACCACATTTACTGGGCAGGCTTAGTCCTCTAAGCGGTTAACCAGTATTGTGCACATTCTTTCGCCAGAAACTGACAACTGCCCTTCTTGAATCAGCGGAAGGGAGAGAATGACCGTAGAAAAAATTTCATGATCAATCTCAACGAAAGAATGTTGCCGACCTCGGCGGGGGTTGAACCCGCGACCTCCTGGTCTCCAGTCGGACGGCGCATCCAACTGAGTCACCGAGGCCGGCAACAGCTGAATAGGCAGATGGCAACTGGCAGTTAGATGCCAATTCGCAGATATTAGTGAATTGGTAACAACTGGCAACTGGCAGCTACGTGCTAATTCGACTCGGGAGGGGTTTAGAGCATAACAGCTGAATAGGCAACTGGCAAACGGCAGTCAGATGTCATTTCGCAAATTCTTATGAACTGGTAACTGGCAACTGGCAGGTAGATGCCAATTCGATTTGACAGGATTTAAGACGATTTAAGCTAAATAGGAAACCGGCAAACGGCAGGCAGATGACAATTCGCAAATTCTTGTAAATTGGCAACTGGCAAATGGCAGTCAGATGCCAATTCGATTTGAGTGGGGTTCAGAGCATCGCACCAAAATAGGCAACAGGCAAACGGCTACCAGATGCGAATTCGCAAATTGTTGTGAAATCGCAACTGGCAACTGGCAGTCAGATGCCAATTCGATTTGAGGTTGTTATAGAGAATAACAAGTGAATAGGCATCCGTCAAAATGCAGCTTGTTGCAAATTCGTCAGTCCTGGCGAATTGGCAACTGACAATTGGCAGCCAGATGCTAATTCGATTTGAGAGGGTTTAGACTATTAAAGCTGAATAGGCAACTGGCAAAAGTAAGCAAGATGCCAATTTGCAAATTATAATGAATTTGCAACATTGCAGCTGACAGCTACGTGCCAGTTCGACTCGAGAGGATTTAAGAGCATAACAGCTGAATAGGCAACTGCCAAACGACAGCCAGATGCCAATTCGCAAATTCTTGTGAATTGGCGACTGACAACTGGCAGCCAGATACCAATTCGATTTGAATTGGTTTTAGACTACTAAAAGCTGAATAGGCAACCGGCAAACGGCAGCCAGATGCCAATTCACAAATTCTTGTGAATGGGCAACTGGCAGTCAGATGCCAATTCGAATTTTGACATTTAGAGAGGAAATTTGGTGAATAGTCAACCGGCAAAAGGTAGCTAGTTGTCAATTAGTAAGTCATGGCGAATTAGCTGGAAACTGGCAGCCAGATGCTAATTCGATTTGAGAGAGTTTAGACTATTTAAGCTAAATAGGCAACTGGCAAAAGGCAGCCAGATGCCAATGCGCAAATTGTACTGAATTGGCAACTGGGAGCTGGCAGCTACGTCTTAAATCGACTCGAGAGGGTTTTAGAGCATAATAGCTGAATAGGCAACTGACACACGGCAGTCAGATACCAAGGCAGCAAGTTGCCAACTCGTCAATCCTGGCGAATTGGCAACTGGCAGCCAGTCGCCAATTCGATTTGAGAGGGTTTTAGACTACTAAAGCTGAATAGGCAACCTGCAAACAACAGCCAGATGCCAATTCGCAAATTCTCGTCAATTGGATGCTGACAACAGGTAGTCAGATGCCAATTTGTTTTGAGGCAGTTTTCGAGGCAGTTGTAGAGAATAACAGGTAAATAGGCAATCAGCAAAAGGCAGTTAGTTGCAAATTCGTCAGTCCTGGCAAAATGGCAACTGGCATTGGCAGCCAGATGCCAATTAGAGCTTAATAGCTGAAAAGAAAAACAGCAAGATGCAAATTCGCAAAATATTATTCGCCGTTTGTCGTTTGCCTATTCATCGGATATTCTCTTTAGCTGCCTCTAATCGAATTGGCATCTGATTGCGAGTTGCCAGTTGCCAATTCACAAGAATTTGCGAATTGGCAACTGGCTGCGTTTGCCAGTTGCTTAATCAAGTGTTATGCTCTAAAACCCTCTCAAATCGAATTGGCACCTGGCTGCATGTTTCCAGTTGCCCATTCACAAGAATTTGCAAATGGGCATCTGGCTGCCGTTTGTCAGTTGCCTATTCAGCTTTGAAGGCTTAAAACCCTCCCAAATTGAATTGGCAACTGGCTGCCAGTTACCAGTTGCCAATATGCCAGGATTGACAATTTGGCATCAAGCTGCCGTTTGCCGGTTGCCTATACACGTGTTATTCTCTATAATTGCCTCAACTCGAATTAACATCTATCTGCCAGTAGTCAGTTGCCAATTCACACACACACACAAAAAAAATTGCAAATTCGCAGCTGACTGTCATTTGCAAGTTGCCTATTCAGCCGTTATGCTCTTAAACCCTCTCGAGATGAATTTGCATGTAGGTGCCAGTTGCTAATTCACAAGAATTTTCGAATTCTGATCTGGCTGCCGTCTGGCTGCATGTTTCCAGTTGCCCATTCACAAGAATTTGCAAATTGGCATCTGGCTGCCGTTTGCCAGTTGCCTATTCGGCTTTGAAGGCTTAAAACCCTCTCAAATTGAATTGGCAACTGGCTGCCAGTTACCAGTTGCCAATTTGCCAGGATTGACAATTTGGCATCAAGCTGCCGTTTGCCGGTTGCCTCAACTCGAATCTGCCAGTAGTCAGTTGCCAATTCACACACAAAAACAAATTGCAAATTCGCAGCTGACTGTCGTTTGCCAGTTGCCTATTCAGCTGTTATGCTCTAAAACCCTCTCGAGATGAATTTGCATGTAGGTGCCAGTTGCTAATTCACAAGAATTTTCGAATTCTGATCTGGCTGCCGTTTGCCAGTTGCATATTCAGCTTTAATAGTCTAAACCCTCTCAAATCGAATTGGCATCTGGCTGCCAGTTGCCAATTGCAAATTCACCAGGACTGACGAAATGGCAACTAGCTCCTTTAGGCAGTTTTGCGTATTCACCTGTTATTCTCTATCAATGCCCCCAAAATCGAATTTGCATCTGGCTGCCAGTTGCCGTTTGCCAATTCACAAGAATTTGCGAATAGCATCTGGCTGCAGTTTGCCGGATGCCTCTTCAGCTTTTATGGTAAAAATCGAATCGGCATCTTTCTACTAGTTGCCATTTGCCAATTCACAAGAATTTGCAAATTTTCATCTGTCTGCCGTTTGCCAGTTAACCATTCAGCTGTAATTCTCAAAAACCCTCTCTAATCGAATTGGCATCTAGCTGCAAGTTGCCAGTTGCCAATTCACAATAATTTGCGGATTGGCATCTGACTGCCGTTTGCCAGTTGCCTATTCAGCTTTAACCAGTCTAATTCCTTTCAAATCTAATTGGCATCTGGCTGCCAGTTGCCAGATGCCCGTTCGCCAGGATTGACAAAAATTAGCAACTAGCTGCCGTTTGCCAGTTGCCTATTCACCCGTTATTCTTTAAAACTGGCTCAGATTGGATTGGCATCTGACTGCTAGTTGTCTGTTGCCAATTCGCAAGAATTTGCCAGCTGGCATTTGGCTGCCGTTTGCCAGTTGCCTATTCAGCTGTTATGCTCTAAAACCCCCTTCGAGATAAATTGGCACGTAGCTGTCAGTTGCTAGTTGCCAATTCACAAGAATTTGCGAATTGTCATCCGGCTGTCGTTTGCCAGTTGCCTATTTAGCTTTGATAGTCTAAACCCTCTCAAATCGAATTGGTATCTGGCTGCACGTTGCCAGTAGCCAATTCGCCAGGACTGACGAACTGGAAACTAGCTGCAACAAGAATTCGCGAATTGGCATCTGGCTGCCGTTTGCCAGTTGCTTAATCTGCTTTTATACCTTTCAAATAAAATTGGCACTTGGCTACCAGTTGCCAGATGCCGATTCGCCAGGACTGACGAATCTGCAACAAGCTGCCTTTGCCGGTTGCCTGTTTACCTGTTATTCTCTATAACTGCCTAAAATCGAATTGGCACCTGATGCCATTTCACCAGAGCTGAGCAATTTGAAACTAGCTTTTGCCGGTTGCCTTTCCACCTGTTCTCTATAACTGCCTCAAATCGAATTTGCATCTGGCTGCCAGTTGCCAGTTGACAATTCAGGATCAGCGAATGGACAACTAGAATTTGAAGTAGCTGCCTTTAGCCAGTTGCCGATTGAATATGCAAATGGCAACTGGCGACTGGCAGTCAACTTCACGACATGCTTTGCTGTGGCGCGACATGCAGTTTATTTGCTGATTTTTTTTGTCTCCTCTCTCTCTCTCTCTCTCTCTCTCTCTCTCTCTCTCTCTCTCTCTCTCTCTCTCTAAGATACAGGTGATGCATATGACATATAAAAATTTATTCTACCACGCGTATTGTAATACAACCAGAAACAGTACGTGTATTGTAATACAATCGGAAACATTAAACATTTCAGCTCACCAGACGAAAACAGATATCTGTGCAAACAGTGTAGGTCCAGATGAGACGGCTCGTAACGAGCTGTCTCATCAGGATCACACTTGTTGCCACTCTGTTGTTGATTTTTGACTGTAACCCCTATTGAATCAGTGAACATGTCCGAATTCAAAGAGGGAAGGTCCCAATTAAGAAACTCAAGGTTGAAAGCAATGCCCCACTAGCGAACAACGGGTGCCTTGCTCAGTGATCAAACTGCACGCATGCTCAGGCGGACTAGGCATTAGCAGTTGCATTCAGCAACAAGGTTGTCCTAAGATTCCGTGCTATGTTTTTGTGATTTGCAGGGGTTGGCGGGGAGGAGCAAAGCGAGAATGGCGGTTACAGTCGTCGCAAAAAGTATAACAGTTATAGTGGACTGGAGTCTCGCTGTCATGGATCACCTAGCACGCACACTTAACCCATTTATGCCTAGTGTCCTATAAAATGGACATTGGCAAACAGTGTAGACCCAGATCAGACGCCGCAGAAGCGGCGTCTGATCAAGGTCTACACTATTTGCATTTAGGATAAGTATTGCTATAAAACATGATAGCAATAAAACTAACCAGACACACCTTATATTGGAAATGAATCGGTCCAAATAGTCAGTGTAGAAGAGTCCTCTCGACATAAATGGGTTAATGCTTCAGACGCTACAGAACTGGGTGTCTGATCATGGTTAATACTATTTACTACTCATCAACAATTTTTGAAACATGGAGCCGGCCTTCGTGGCTCAACTGGATGCGCGTCCGACTGGTGCTCAGGCGGTTGCGGGTTCGACCCATGGGATCATGAAAAATTTTCTTCGGTCATTCTCTCCCTTTCGCGGATTCAAGAAGGGCAGTTATTATTTTCTGGTGAATGAATGTGCACAATACTGGTTAACCGCTTAAAGAACTAAGCCTGCCCAGTAAAAGTGTGGTTGGGTTAACCTGGCAGCGCTCAACATGACCCCATTGGGTTGACTGGGCCGTAAAACCTCAACACAAGGGAACAAAACATACACATGAAGAGGTGGTAAATTGGACTTACCCAAAGTCAAAGACAACTATGGTAAAAAATAAGTTATCCAAATATTTAGAATAAATACGTCATTATACAAATCTATTCAAAATATATAGACCTACTAAATTGTATTCCTGACAAACTTTGTTGAAATTTATGAAGCGATAAATACAGTGTGAATAGCCATGCGCAAATAGTGCATGGAATGTCATCCGATCGTCCGATACTGCACAATGTGGATCTTATTATACATTACAGTCACTATACATTGCCAGGTTGGAAGTTTTTGATCTTGGTCAAAGATAAAAAGTAAAGTTCACGCATCAACCCTTTCAGCGCTAATCACAACTGCAGCAGACATTTTGATATTTTGGGGGTATTTTTTTCTAAGGCTTGACATTTCGTGTGAATCCTAGCAGACGATTCACATGAAATGCCAAGTCTTTTCTTCTCTGAATAACAATGATGATAATAATAATGATAATAATAATAATACCAAATCAGAATTCTGCTACATTTTTTCTTAGCGTTTTAAGAGTTAAAAAAGGTTTTCGCTGCATCAAATTGCATCTATCCTAGTTTGTGAATGATATGGCGTGGATCGCTTTTGCCATATACGTATTATATTACTTATAGTTCATTAATAATTAGGGACATTACGGGTGATCCGATCACCGCTATTACATGGAATTCTTTAAAGGGATTGAATACACGTTCAGGGAGGCAAGTCTTTCAAAATAGTTTGGCTCCCTTCTAAAAGGGGTCTACCCTAAAAGGAAAGAATTTGCCTCCCCCACCCCATCCCGCAGCAAATGGTTTCCTTTTAGAGTAGACCTCTTCTCAGAAGGGGGTTGTACGAAAACAGTTATCAGGAAGTCACAAAAAATATCTTTACTGTAAAATATGGCGAAAAATCTACCCCAAGTGTAGCAACAAGTTCCCGTTATTACACTCAGTGACACACTCAGCCTCCGCAAGCTTTACAAACGGCAGTTTATTAAACCAGTACCTTGTCTTTTTTTCTGCCAGATACTATATGTTACACAGCGTCGTAACAGCGTTGTTTTAACATAACGTCGCGGACATGTCGAACTTATGTTGCTTCATTATACAATTATTGATTGTTGTCATGGGACATTGACATGATGTGATGTCGACTAGAGAAAACCAATATTGACTGAGATGGACATACAGACAATAACAATACATAAAAAATACAATTATATAAAAAAATTATAATTACTTTTATCTGATGACATTTTTACCTCCTTTGATCTGACTTGGCTACGTAGCCTAGTTAGAAATCTTCGTGCTTAGACAATATTTTCTCCTATAATACTTTATTGCACAGTCCTCAGAAGCATTTTGCAGCAAGCGAGGGAAATTGAATTTCATTTGCAAATAGTACTTTCAGACAACAAAAAGTAAGGTTATATCAAAATTAGCTCCGGTATCAACCTTTAAGGCTCACTATATGTTCGTTCGTCTGTCATTACTGACAATGACCAGTTCTTATCAAATGCATGAAGTGTTGTTATTTGTGTGTTCTAAGATGGCTGATGAGACCGTTGTTAGCTCTAAACTGCCTGTTGCAGACAGAACAAGAGAGGTCTGAGGAAGAAAGCTCTGTTGGTGATGCCTTAGCTTTGGCTTACCGCTGCGCACGTTTCTGCTCAGTTTCGCTAATTCTGTTTGCTTCGTATTCACCAGCACCCCTTCTTATGAGGCCTCGATCTTGTGCAATCTGTTCCTACGACTCTGTTGGTATATTGAAGTTTTTAAGAGCGGTTTTGAGGGTGTCCTTGTATCGCTTCTTCTGACCACCATGGGAGCGTTTTCCGATGTAGTCCTCCATAGAGGTTTTTCTTTGGCAAACGTTTATCAGGCATTCTGGCCTGTCTATCATAACTGTGCCAATTTCAGAAGGGTATGTACACCCTGCTCTTTTCAGGACTTCTGTGTCTGGAAAACTGTCTTGCCACTTGATCTTTAGAAATTTTCTAAGACAGCATGAGTATTGCGATAATTTATATAATTACAACCTTCCATAAATTATTATAACATGTTTTCACTATACTACAATCTATAGGGAGCTAAGTAATGCATGACAGATCAGTTTTCCGGCGTAGTGATGCTTTGCATCAATGTTTCCTTATTGGTTGTTTTGTTGTTATTATCGGCACGGCCGCCGTGTCAGTAGCCTCTGCCAAATCACGGAACGCTTATTGTTTTTCAGGATAAGCACCGAACCACCCAAGCATTTGTTGGACCATCACATTTATGGTCACACACATCACTGGTCACATAGATAGTCCTTAGTAGTGCGTCTGCACGCCGAACCGCTTCGCGGTTCGGGGAACTCCGTGGGACGCACTTATAATTTTGACCCCCTTAAACCCCACATTTATATAGTAAAACTGGGGGTTACAAAGGTAGCCTATACATTATTTTTATCTGAAACTTTCAGTTTTTGGTGGTGAATTTTTCAATATATTTGAATTGGCATGTTTTCGTAATAAGATGCCTTTTCAGAAGGGGATTTTTGTGCAGGAAAGCAACCCGGCAGAAACTAAAGATGCACTATTCTAAAAAGAAATGGATGGAAACTTCTATGCGTGTCAATTCCACAAATCACAAAATGGGGTGATTAGGTGAGGCAAAGGTATCGTGTATCTTGCGTCAACAGGGCGTCCAACTGATATTGTCTTACAGTTGGGCAAGGCCTGATACCCTTTAAGCAGGTAGGGGTAGAGGGGGGGGGGGGGGGTTGGAGTATTTTTTTATTTCTTCTGTTTCTTCAATTTTATTCATTTTACTCTTTCTCCCCTGTCCCTGTCTTTCATCTCCTCTACTATCTCTTCTGCCTCTCTTCTCCCTTTTTTTCCCCAACACAATTAAAAAAGAAAGAAAAAAAAAAAAAAAAAAAAAACAACAAAAAAAAACAAAAAAAAAAAAAAAACAGTCCCCTAAATTTGTATATCTGGTTTGACTGCATACCCATGCAGAGATTGCAATAGATCCAGCTTCATGCCTTGGTCTAACTCTGATCATATGCAGTGATTATTAGCATCTCTGTCAGATTCAAAAGTGCTGTGTTCACTCATAGAACCTTAAATATCCATGCACTGGGCTCAGACATCAGGTCACTGACCAACACAGACCTTCATCAATTCATATTGGGTCATACTTGTTATATGTGTTGTGTGGTGCATACCTCCAAATAAGAAGGACACCTTGATACATGTATTTTTGTCCGTTTTCTCAAGGGAAATATGTTGTGGGTACTCTTCAGAAGTGCCTCTAGATTGAAAATACGCACATGCATGAATATACGCGCGCGTTTTCCATTTCGTTGAGGTGGATGTCAAGGAAAAGCTTATGTGTATGATCGCGGGATGTTTGGAGGGCTCTTCTCCAAACAAAGTGGACACCACACAATGCCACAGCAATGAGGCCGTGCGGTCTGCCTGTATCAGATAAAATACATTTATTTAAATATATAGATGTTCAACTTAATATTTCTTTACAATTAATAATGATCGAATTTCTGTGAAAACGGATTCTACAATTTCAATGTTTTTCGATTTTTATGCATTAAAAAATAAATAAATAAAATATGTATTGTTCGAGCAAATTGAGGGTACATTTGTAACCCTACATACCACAAAAATAGCGTATGATACTTGTGTGAGTGCGTATATGTCACACATACGAAAACGTAACAGATGTGTTACATATGCGTACAACTGAACGCATACGTAACAAATTGTTACGCATGCGTACAACTGTACACATATGTAACACATGGCAACGTTAATGTGTTACGTTTGCGTACAACTGTACGCATATGTAACATGTGGACAAGTTAGTGTGAAGCGTTCGTATGATATGTACGAACCATGCACATATGTAACACCTGTTCATTACATGGAGTAGAGGTCACTATTTTGGGAACGATTACTGTGACCGATTTGTCTCTTAGTATGCATGTATTTATTTGACACACGGCCCTCCTTACAAAACTAATATTTTGGCATTTATATATGGAGAACAAACATTTATGTTCAATGTAATATGTAACGTGAGTCACAATAAAATCTTCTATTTGTTCGTGTTATCTGTATATGAAGCATTATTAGATATATATTAAGTATATATGCAGAGATATTGCAACCACTTGATATACAAGGTGTCCAGGTAGAAAACTTCTGCGTTGCTAATAACCTATATCTGAAACTTTGAGTTGCAAAAATCATTTTTGAAGTGTATTAATGTTCTTTTCACCCCCTTGCAAGGATATAATAGGACACTCATGCGAATTGCAGCTGAATCATTTAAGGATTAGTGTCCGTGTTCAGTGTGAATGTTGTTACTGGTACACGTACATCGACTGACAATGGAAATCTACTATAAGCGTACATACGCTTGTATATGAGCCGTGTCATAAAAAACAGCATTAGAATCATGAGAGCAGTATAGACCCAGATTAGCCGTCATATTGCTATTATAGCATCCGATCAGGCTTTATACCATTTGGTGTAATATGGAACAAAATGATTGGCAAACAGTGTAGATCCTGATCAGTCGCCACGTCCACACTCCAACTATATTACTAACTGTATATATTTTTGCTTTGTAATTTTATAAGATGTGAAGATTTTGTATTATTTGCACACGTGCTATATTCGACATGTGACACTCATACACATATGTAACTGTTACATATGCGTACAGTTGTACGCGTATGTAACGTATTTGCTACGTATTCATATGTGTGACATATGCGTACTCACATACGTGTCTTTCACATAGAAAGCCGCTTTCGTATCATGAAGCTACTAAACATGTGCAAACCGCTTCGAAAAGATTAAAGTTTCGTCTTTCCAATGATGTTAAAATTATACAAAATATAATGAAAATAAATTGGGGCAAATTAAACATGATTTATATATGAAAATAGGACATTACCCGATAAATGTACATGCGAGTTATTTTTAGCAATCGGCCTTTGGTAAAGCTGCGATAATCGATGTAGATCGCATTTCGTATTAGTTCGGTATCATTCGGATCGGTACTGGAAAATTCTCATAAGTAACTTATATTGAATACATTTCATGGCATTGAAATTTCGTCGATATTGTCATGATTAGAAATTTGCTAAATAAAAATAAAAACGATAAACCCTATGAAGATGATAGATAACGTTTTGTTTATGAAAAAAAATGTTTCGAAATCACATAAATTTGCAACAATTACAGGAGAATACATTAGTTTTGTATTTCTGCTCCAGAACATAAATTTTGGGTATTCGTTAGGGTGCTCGGAAAAAAAGCCAAGGAAAAAGTCACAGGGAAAAAAATCACCAAAAGATACATTATTTTTTTTTAATTTATTTGCACATATGTCGATTAAAGTAGGGAGTTTGTGTATAGCGCACTATGTCACTTAGAGATGGTCTACTGTCAATTTTCCTTAAGCCTTGAGGTGTGAAAAACAGCGGAAATTAGACCACGATCAACATGACAGGCAGTCAAGCTACATGTATATCTTCAGTGTTGGCCAGTAGTTTCTACTCGCCTCAGTGACTGTGAAGTATCATTATAGGATACTGACAAAAACATTTTTGTGTTTTAGAGTTTCCTGAATAAACATTTCTGCCCCTCACTCTGACGTCGCCCACGGTATTGAACCATATAACCTGTTTCATTTTGACGTCTTGTTTGTTTGTGTTGAGGTTTTACGGCCCAGTCAACCCAATGAAGTCATGTCGAGCGCGGTAATTTACCAGTAAACCACACGTTTACTGGGCAGGCTTAGTCCTCTAAGCGATTAACCAGTATTGTGCGCATTCTTTCGCCAGAAACTGACAACTGCCCTTCTTGAATCAGCGGAAGGGAGAGAATGCATTTTGACGTCGCTCACGTCGTTACGAAGCATACCACTCCGGAGAGGCGACAGATAACTTTAGGGAGATTTTGTTGACGTGCGTTCAGAAAAGATGTAGATGAAGTATCCGGTTCATGTGACAGCTATGATTTCACAATCAGCATCAAAGAGACGGAGGTAGTATATCAGCCAGCACCTGCAAAGCCTTACAAGGAGCCTACCATCACAGTGAAAGGTCAACGCTGATTGCAAGTGGTAGACAAGTTCACCTACCTTGGAAGCACATTGTCTAGAGTTGTGCACACTGATAATGAAGTCAATGCCAGAATTGCCAAAACTACGACTACGTGGAAGTATTTGGGATCGAAGTGGAATCCGACGTGACACAAAGCTGAAAGTATACAGTTCCGTGGTGCTGTCAACACTATTATACGCATGCGAAACTTGGGGGCGTATGCAGCCTCGCAAACTAGTGTTGACTATGAAGAGACTCAGTCAAGTCGAGTCTTCGAGTTTTGTGATTTTGTGTGTTCTTTGTTTCCAAAGGCAATCCTTTTTTTTAGACTTTTATTGGACAGTTTAACGATAAAACGATAAAAACATTATAGACCTTATCAGAGCTATGTAAAAAATTCAACTAACATCGTCTGTTTTCTAGCCCGCATACATAATTACATGTTGCTATCCATAGCCTAGGCCGAACATACTATATCCGAAATCATCTATGTAGCAGTGTTCCGTTCTTTTCTCCACTCATAACGTTTTCTTTCGGCCCAAATCTTTCCATGATTGAATATCAAATTAAACCAGCTTATAATCCGTTCGATTTGAGAATGCATATTTCCAATCGTAAACAAAGAAAAATATCTTTTGTTTCTTCTTCGTAGTACGAAGAAAAAAACGAAATGAAAAAAAAATGACAGCAACAAGCTCATTTCAGGTCGAATCGTCAAATTGGGGCTCCTACGGAAAACTGCTCATTTCCCTTTTAAATGAGCAAAACCCACATTGCCACATTCATTCTACACAGTACTTATCATTTTTTATTTCACTATGTTACCAATAACACAGTTCTCTGCTGCAATAGTGTGACTTTGAATAATAAAAAATAAAAGTGGGGTGTGAATAGTTATATATATAACCCCACTAAGAACCCCATAAAACTGGAAGAAAACCGATGTTCTCCAAATGCATACACATTTTACAAAAACAACCTCAAAAAGATACGCCGGGCTCCAGCCCGGAGTAAATAATCCCAAGTGTTGCAATTGCAAGATGATGAATCACGAGACTTATAACGTCAGCCTACAAAATTTGCGATCGCCGCCATTTTGAATTTTGTCTCCACTTCGAATTTTATATCTATCCATTCTCCGTCTGTTTGCAAGCTAAGCATGATTCGTTTTGTGCATGAGGTACACATTGATGTACATTTTCAGACAAGACTTAGACTTTACGCTCTTTTCACGTGATAATCTGAAAAAAAAAAAACAAAAAACAAAAAAAACAAAAAAAAAACAACAACAACAACTTCGACACAATAATGTGTTTGTTCGACCAGTTTGTAAATTGTTATTTTAATGCATTTTTTTTTTCAAAATGTATAGACTCGCAAAAAAACAAACAAAAAAAAAAAAACAACAACAAACAAAACAAGACCAAGATCAAAAAGAAACAAAGACAAAAACGCACAAACGGTCAAATATCTTTAGGAAAAACCCTGAAGCAGTAAAATGGATTTCAGGTAAGTGAACGATAGTGTATTGTCGTTGTACCTATCACTGGCATGCACTAATTCTCGGTATTCGGAAAGCATGCCCCTCCCCTCCCCCCCCCCCCCGCCCATCGGAGCCCGCGAAACAGACGGGCTACCTAAAGCCACCATGGCAGAGCTGCTAGTAACTAAGCAGGACCCGAACTCATGTGATTGGGTCGGGTAAAAGTCCTACAAATTTTGAGGCAATGTCTCTAAACTGCTGAAATATTGTTGACGGACGTTATATCGCAATTCATGCAGTGGATTCAGAAGTCAAGGGTGGTTTGAAATCAAATTCAGTTAGATCAGGCCAACCCACCTATGAAGCAAGTGATGATAATTTGGACGCACGGATGTAGGTAGCGCCAATTATAGGTATGTTTTCGTGATGCTCTAAAAGGAAGACTGCTCTCTTAAAGGCTCCATATTATTCAAAAATAGACATTTTAATCCAAGAAAGGTTTAAATAAATTGATATGTGGTATTAATGCAATCATAAAATGTGGCATCTACGTAACAGCCTGTAAAAATAGGATAATTAAATGCCTATTTTTGAGGACTATAGAGCCTTTAACCTTAACCACTCTGTAGACAAATTCAGAAGACGACAAATTGATTATACTGTTTTCTTATTTTCTCCAAAAACAGGTTTTGATATTTCATGCAATTCGCATGAAATATCGAAACCCGTTTCCTTGGAATAATTATAAAACATTTTCAGACTGTCGTCTGTTGAAATTTTTACTCAGAGAGCCAAGCGTTAAGATTCTTCTCTTTTAGCTTAGACTATTTTTCAGAAGGGCGACAAATTATTTTTTAAAGAGTTATCTCACCTGAAAGTGTATCCTATCCCTTAAACCTTGGTCTTGTCTGTTTCAAATGCCGTGTGACTTTTGGCTTGTTGGTCTTCTGACAATGACTTCACCAATGTAGGTTTCTCATTTTCAATGCTCAACATGGAAAAAGGACACTTATGTCATATGCGAACGGCGAAGGTCCAGATCAGCATGTGCATGCGTGCAGTCTGATATGGTCATTCTTTTTATCGTCGACATATACTACGGTATCTATTTATTCTGTACGCGGACAGGAAGGGCCGAAATCAACGCGCAGGCTGATTTCGGCCTTTCCTGTCCGCAAATTGCATAAGGTTTTTTTTTTCGTCCAATGTTTAGTTTTTTTGTTTTTTTTTTAACGTGAGCCACTCCATGAGAAAATGTACTTTTGGTGGAGGTTTGTTTCAGTGGAGGCTTAACGTCACTGAGAACAAATTTTCAATTATGTTGTAACAGTGCCTGGATGCGACGATAGAAACTGATGCCCTCTTATAATGCTGCCTCACTACAGTGTCACACTCCAGACCAAGTGCCAGACAGACTGACGTGTGTGACTGTGCATATGTCACACATACGAAAACGTAACAGATGTGTTACACATGCGTACAATTGTACGCATACGTAACAAATTCATATATGTGTATAAGTGTCACATGGCGAATTTAACACGTGCAAACATTACGAAATCTTCACAACTTATAAAATCGCAAAGACAAATCGATGCATTTGAATTGCATAGACCGGACAAGGAGTCTGTTTAGGATCTACACTGTATGCCATTCATTCTGTCTATCTCTCTAAATGATGTTAAGTCTGATCAGATGTTATAGTAGAAATATAACGGTTAATCAGGGTCTACAATGCCCTCATGTTAATAATGCAGTTTTTTTTTCATGACACGGCTCCTATACGAGCCTGTGTACACTTGTATGTATATCAGATTTCAATTGTCAGAACAAATATAGGTTATTGCATAGTTTTGAATTTCGAGCCGTCAGGTATGCAACTTATATTCGCAATAATCATTATGACCATATCTCACAGAAGCCATAATGAGACTGGTCACAGCGTACACCGATCACCTATTTAATCAAGGATATCACTTTCATTTAATGGCTTATTGCGACAAAAGATAATGTCAGTTAAAGTGTGTAACAAAGCTAGGTTGTCGCAATAAGCCATTAAATGAAATGTGATATCCTTGATTAAATACATGATCAGTGTACAATGTGGTCAGTCTCATTATGACGTCTGTGAGAAATGGTCATTAGGATTATTGATACAAATGGGTTATTGCATAGTTTTAAATTTCTCGCCTTACGACTCTAAATTTAAAACTATGCAATAACATATACAAATACTTAATGAATGACCCTTTACTTGTTTTACGTGACTTGCGTCTTGAAATGAGTCCAGGCATGTTTTGTTATAATTGTAGGGCATTTGCGTCAGACATTTCGTTTTGCTAAATCAGAACTTCTCAAAGGGAATGGAATTTCTTTGGTTGTATAGCTCGAGTTTTATGAAAAAATAGAACTTTGACGAGCATAGGTTCATTTGGTTTCACTTCTAAGTCACAAAAGGCGAAAGCTTAGGTTTCAATAATGGCTCTGTTTTAATCCTGGTCCTGCTGAACCCGGACATGCCCTGCCTTTACAAACGGCGTAGATCCAGATCAGTTGTCTTCAGAAGCCAACTCTTCTGGATCTGCACTGTTTGTCATTTTGTATCTAAATTTATATCAACAACGGCTTAAGTAATCTGATTGGCTGAAATTGTATGTGGGCGTGGCGTTTTAATTTATTCAGCATGACAAGGTAGAAATTTCTCCATCAAATAGTCTTCCAGTTATAAGGCAAAGTCACTGAACCATGAAATATAGGTTGTATTGATTTAGATTTATCTTCATGTCAATCATCGAGTCACATGGGAGTTATAATCTAGGTATGGCATCTCTCCATCAAAGTCTTCGTGTTATAAGGCAAAACTCACTGAACTGTGAAATATTGGTCACACAGATGACCTAAATATATTTTGAAGTCAATAACCGGGTCAAATGAAAGTTATAATCTAGGTATGACATTTTCCATCGAAAAGTCTTCCAGTTATAAAGCAAAATCACTGAACTATGACATATAGGTCACACTGAACTAGATACATTTCTATATCAATCATCGGGTCATATATATGGACTTTATATTCCATGCATGACACTGCTCCATCATAAAGTATTAAATACAAAAGGCAAACTCACTGAACCATGAAATATAGATCACACTGACCTAGATATATTTTGAGGTCAAGCATCGGGTCACATGGAACTTATATTCCAGTATGACGTTTCTCTATCAAATAGTCTTCGAGTTATAGGTCAAAATCATTGAACCATGAAATATAGATCACACTAACCTAGATATATTTTGATGTCAATCATCGGGTCACATGGAACTTATATTCCAGGTATGACATTTCTTCATCAAATAGTATTCAAGATATGTCAAAACCACAGAACCATTAAATATAGGTTACACTGACCTAGATATATTTTGAGGTCAATCATCGGGTCACATGGAACTTCCATTCAAGGTATGTCATTTCTCCATCAAATAGTCTTCCAGTTATAAGGCAAAATCACTGAACCATGAAATGTAGGTCACACTGACCTATATATAATTTTATGCCAATAATTGGATCAGATGGAACTTATAATCCAGGTATGACGTTTCTCCATCAAGTAGTATTCAAGATATAAGGCATAATCACTGAACTATGAAATATAGGTCACACTAACCTAGATTTATTTTGAAGTCAATGATTGGTTCAGAGGGAACTCATAATCCAAGTATGACATTTCTCCATCAAATAGTTTTCAAGATATAAGGCAGTCACTGAACCATGAAATATATGTCATACTGGCCTAGATATATTTTGAGGTCAATCATCAGGACGCATGAAACTAATATTCCAGGTATGACATTTCTTCAACAAATAGTCAAGATATATAAGGTATAATCACTGGACCGTGAAATGTACGTCACCATGACCTTCATTTTTTTTACACATGAACCAATTCCACATGGTAGGCTGATGCATGACCCATTGTGTCTACAACTTGTTAGCATAATGGAAATGCAGGTACATTACAAAAGTGTCTTCGATTTTGACACCAAGCCCCACCCCTAGTCATGAACGCTAGGTGTGTTGTTTTGGAATCTCAGAAGACCCTCCCAGGTACCTCAGTTTTAAATATGAATACTTTGTGATAAGTGACTGTTCAGATATAAGCATTTAAAAAATTTAATGCATATGTATATAACATTACACAGGTGTCCTAGATTTTGACCCCTTGCCCCATCCAAAGGCATGAACCCAGAGGTGTGTTCTTTTGGAATCTCAGAAGACCCTCTCAGGTACTCAATGCTCTGTGATAAGTGACAGAGACCCTCCCATGTACTCAGTGCTCTGTGATAAATGATTGATTGATTGTGTTGGGGTTTAACGACACGTCAACCCTTGTGGGTCATTTTGTGTCGTCTCCCAGAGAAAGGGAGAAAAGAGATAGAAGAGATTGTAGAAGAGGTGAAAGAGAGGGATAGGTAAGAAAGACGAACAAGAATGAAAGTAAAGAAACTTAAGAAATAAAACATTCCCCCTCTACCCTTACCTGCTACAAGGGTAACAGGCCTTGCCCAATTGTAAGCCAATATCAGTTGGACGCCCCAGTGACGTAAGATACATGACACCTTCGCACCACCCGACTGACAGTGGAGATATAAGCAATTGAAAAACTTTACTTTAACACAGAGTGACGGGAACGGGAACGCAAACGCTGACGACAGGGGTGACTACAACAGCTCTCCTTGTACTTCGTACAGGCGAGCTAATTATTAAATATTGAGTTCAGTAATATATGGATTTATAACTTTTGGAATTAATATCTGTTTAAATTATTGTACGAGGGTCATGCAAAAAGTTTTGTCACTAACAGGCTTCCTTTGTTTTATCCCATGTATATTTTAAAATGTTTCACTGCACATGAATGGTGTGTTGAATAGCTAACGATACCCGTTTATTTCGTACAAATTGCTTTCCAACTGACCAAGTTATTTCAAATTGAAATAGATGCAGTCATATACACTGACCAATTAACTTGTTACATTGGAACATGGACCAGAAGACTGAAATTCGTAGCTATATTAAATGCCGCATTTGGTTTAATATAGATTCAAAGGAGATATTAAATGAATTGTGTGGTATATATGGACCTCAGACCATTTTAGTGCGCACAGTTTTTATGTGGGTTAAATCTTTTAAAGCTGGGAAATTTTCTTTTGAAGATGATACCCGTCCTGGAAGGCCTAAAATCTCTGTTACCAAGCCTAACATCGCTGCTGTAAAGATTGTGGGATGCGCGTTGTCTGTCAAAGATATAGCTAGTTGTACTGGCATATAAGAAGGCAGTGTGCAAACAATTCTGAAAAAGCGTTTGGAGCTGAGAAAGGTTTGCGCTAGGTGGGTATCTCATTCGCTCACTGAGGAGCAAAAGACACAACGCCTTAAATGTATCCGGGAACTTTTGAAATCATACAAAGGCTGCAATAGTCGGGTTATTTCTAACTTGCTAACAGGTGATGAAATCTGGGTGCACATGGTTTGAGCCACAAAGAAGGGCTGATAATAAGCAATGGAAGCGAAAAGATCAAAAACGCCCATGTATTGCCATTGAACCTTAAGTTCGAAAAAGATGTTGTACGCAATTTGCTTTAATTCAAGTGGGCCAGTCGTTCAAGTGCCTTGTCTATCTGGTCATACAGTCACTGGTCGAATCTACAAGAATTCTGTACTGAAGATAGTGAGTTTTATAATAAGAAACGACCAAGCAAAGGATGGTCAGTTCACCTTTTACATGACAACGCCTCCTCTCACAAGTGTGAGGTCGTTAAGTCTTTTTTGGCTTCTGAAAAGGTGAAAGTTTTAAACCATCCACCTTATTCTCCTGACCTGAGTCCCTGCGACTTTTTTTTTTATTTCCAAGGCTTAAGAAAATAAATGCTTTCTGGAAATAAGTCTAGAAGTTCTCTTGGCAGAGCTGTTTATCAGTATCTCCAACAGATACCAAAAGAAGACCATTTATCTGCTTTTCGCGACTGGGTAAAAAGGTTACAAAAATGTGTTTCAGTAAAGTCGGAATACTTTGAAGGTTTGTAATAAAAATAGGTTTGATAAAACATAATACTGAAGTAATCCGAACCTAGTGACAAAACTTTTTGCAGGACTCGTACATATCATACGAACGCTTCACACTAACTTGTCCCAATGTTACATATGCGTACAGTTGTACGCAAATAAAAAACATTAACACTGTCACGTGTTACATGTGCGTACAGTCACATTACACTGAAGTCGGTGCGACCAGTCCTTTCTCTTTTTCCTAATATTGAACACCAAGCGAAAGAGCAACTATAGTACTTATCTTATAAAATCTTAGGTTGATCCGGTTCGGGCACGAACCCACAACCTCCCGACCCGAGGGCTAACGCCACTCCTACGAGCGACTGAGACCTGTTCAGTGTTGTCTTCCAGCATATGCGAAGGAGTTTTCAAGTAGGTCAATTTTGATGAAATTTGTCAGAATATTGAATGACCATACCTCTAATCATTTACCTACCCAGCAGGCACACAACATCAAAATGACGTCGTACCAACGTCCGACGTTGATACGACGTCAATTTAACGTTGTGTACCCACTGGGTAAAGTGTGAATCAAATATGATGATAGAGTTCATAGATAAACCCCAGTAGGATAGCGCTATGTATCAATGTCTCCAACAGATACCAAAAGAAGACTATTTATCTGCTTTTCACGACTGGGTAAAGAGGTTACAAAAATGTGTTTCAGTAAAGGATGAATACTTTGAAGGTTTGTAATAAAAATATGTTTGATAAAACATAGTACTGAAGTAATCCGAACCCAGTGACAAAACTTTTTGCAGAACTCTCGTACATATCATACGAACGCTTCACACTAACTTGTCCCAATGTTACATATGCGTACAGTTGTACGCAAATAAAAAACGTTAACATTGTCACGTGTTACATGTGCGTACAGTCACATTACACTGAAGTCGGTGCGACCAGTCCTTTCTCTTTTTCCTAATATTGAACACCAAGCGAAAGAGCAACTATAGTACTTATCTTATAAAATCTTAGGTTGATCCGGTTCGGGCACGAACCCACAACCTCCCGACCCGAGGGCTAACGCCACTCCTACGAGCGACTGAGACCTGTTCAGTGTTGTCTTCCAGCATATGCGAAGGAGTTTTCAAGTAGGTCAATTTTGATGAAATTTGTCAGAATATTGAATGACCATACCTCTAATCATTTACCTACCCAGCAGGCACACAACATCAAAATGACGTCGTACCAACGTCCGACGTTGATACGACGTCAATTTAACGTTGTGTACCCACTGGGTAAAGTGTGAATCAAATATGATAGAGTTCATAGATAAACCCCAGGCGGACAGACACACAGGCAACAGAGGCACAAGATAGCCCATTCCACTCGCTCTGAAGGGCGGGTCACAAAAATTGATGGAACTGGGGTCAGGATCAATGGATGTCATGAAACTAGAATAATAAAAGATACAGTTTTATTCAAAATTGAAAGCCAAACATTTACTTACACAAACATTAAACCGTGACAAGCATTTTTTTTTTTTTTTTTTTTTTTTTGGTATACAGATATATGGAATGATTAGAAATTAAAGGTACATGCCGCACTTTGAGAAAATGGCCCTTATATCATAATCGATAGCACCTTTGCAGTGTGATCAGTGCCTTCGCTGTCCCACGGACCCTATATAAGTTACCCTTATAGGGTCAGTGGCAGTCCATTACCAGAATTATTATAATTATACTGGGTAATACAGGAGTCGGAATGTGAGAAAACGTACCTTCTGACATGTGCGCCCAACGAAGACTCAAATCCGCCTGCGCATATGTGCAGTCTGATCAGAGTCTTCGTTGTCCGCATGAAGAAACTTTGTATCCTTGCTATCCAAAATGCGTCGTGAAGATTCTGATCAGACTGCGCATGCGCAGTCTGGTCAGAATCTTCACTGGCACACAAGCGTTTTCTGACTTTGCGAAGGTTGAGTTTTTTCCATTCGCTGTTTGCATATGCCTTAAGGGCCCTTCTCTCCGGCTGCGGTTTATATAAATAAGGAAAATAATTGCTCAAAGTGCTTATCACAACTGAAGCAGACGGCATTTTGATTTTTTAACTATTTTTTCAGCCTAACTGACGTTTCACATGAAATGCCAGTCTTTTTTTTGTCTCAGAAAAATGATAAAGAAAAAAAAAGATATATATCCTACAATTTTGCTGAGCGCTTTAAGGGTTAACAATAGCATTGCTTGCTGGTAACAATATTATAATTTTAGATAGTGGTACCAAGATATTTACAGAAACGAAACATACCTTATTTTACCCGAAATATTCGAACACTATTATAGGGGTTATTGCACTGATATTGGAGAATAGTGTCTCGAGTTGGGATATCGAAGGACACGAGCTTGCGTGCGTCCTTCGATATCCCAACGAGGGACAAAATTCACCAATATCAGTCCAATAACCCTTTTATTATATAGCTATAAATAGTTTTGCTCGATTAACTGCTTTATAGACAAATTCTGTGAACATTCTTAGTCTGAAAGCAATTTTGAAAACAGTGCGAAATTGATATTACAAAGGCGATATCATTTTTGCACTAGGGCGATATCATACATCGTATAACGATAACATTCGAAGGCATCCGAATAAGCGTGCAATATCAAGTAAGTGTGCCAATATCGAGTGATATCCGCACGTTTGCTCCTCGGATTTTATCGCATATTTTTAATCATTCAATATGTATTGCTATATAACTAAAATTCTTTCCCGCACTTAACCTAAAAACTGAAAAAGTCCAGTTGACTACCTGATGATTTTATCTAAAACATTCCTGGCTAGATACAAACAATGCAGACCCTGATCAGACGCCGCATCTGATACGGGTCTACATTGTTTGCTCTGGCATAACTGTTGGAATAATAATGTTATGTATACGGCATTTTTAGAATAGTGTCAACGAGCCAATTCCTGCAGAACATATTGTAACACAAGGTATGTTTACTTTGGGCTATAAGTAAAATATTCAGAACGAATCATTATTTTTATTTGGAGCGCCACTTAGGGAAATAAGAGAGTAGCAGACGACGACTTATAATATATATATATTTATATATATATATATATATATATATATATATATATATATATATATATATATATATATATATATATATATATATATATATATATATATATATATATATATATATATATATATTTTTTTTTTTTTTTTTTTTTTTTTTCTTCAGAAAATGGGACTCGACATTTCAGTCATCTTAGTGAATCTCCTTCTAAGGCAAGAAGTCGATTCACTAGAGCTATCAAGTTCAAATATCTGCAGAAGAAAAAAAAAAAAAAAAAAAAAAAAAAACATCAGTGACACTCATTTGATGTGTGCTAAAATTCACATTCAGCGGGCACTTTTTGAAAGAAAAAATGTATTTAGTCAAAATATTCGCAACAGGCCTGAGCAAACAATGTCGACCCAGACCGGACGCACAGAACGCGGCGTCTGGTCCTGGTCAACATTTTAGAAACATCAACAGACAGTAAGATGAACTTGTTCAAATTTTAATACAAGTACGGTGAGGAGTTTCACATCACGAAGACACGCCTATATAATTTTGAACCCCTTAAACCCCACTTTTATAAAGTAAAACTGGGGTTTACAGGGGTATACAATATTTTTCTTATTTCTGCTCAAAAAACAAAGATTGTGGATACTCGTTAGAACCGCCTCGCCGAGGCGGTTCTAACGAGTACCCACAATCTATGTTTTGGGCAGAAATATGAAAATTATCAGAATTTTTTATCTGAAAATTTTCCTTTTTTGGTGGTGAAAGTTTCTATAAATTTAAATAGGCGTGTTTTCGTAATGATGGTAAATGCGGAATTTCAAAATGTCGTCTGCTTATATTCAAACGACACAGCTGCCATTCAATGTAGTTGCATTGTGTATGGAGGTAGAAATAATTATAATTAACCTTTACCACTCTCTGGGCTAATTCAGCAGACGACAAATTCAGGATGTTTTTCTTATTTTCCCCAGAAAACAGGATTTGGCGTTCCATGCAAGTTGTCTCCATTGGACATTGGAGAAAATTTGCATGAAATGTCAAATCCTGTTTTCCGGGAAAAATAAGAAAATCATTAAAAATGTCGTCTGCTGAAAATTTTACCCAGAGTGCTAAGCATTAAAGGAATATACAGTGTATAATAAAATTGGGACTATATCTTTACATGCATCAGTATATTTACATATCAAGCAATTAATGGGGTTCTATTTTTCCCAGAAAAAAAGGTCTGCCATTTATACAAATTGTATCATTAGAAAACAATACGAGTCAAATGCCAAACCCTGTTTTCTGCGAAAATATAAAAAAAAAATCTAAAAAATGTCTTATGCAATATTTTAAGCTGGGACATACTTCACCGAATGTGTCTAGTACTAGTAAAATTTATATTATGCGCGACGTGCCAGCCTGCATATCCGGGTGGTTCTCTATATCCTACCGTATCAAATGACTGTGGGAGCGGGCAACGCGGGCATACTGCGCGTTCACGCAGGCAGATCTAGGTCTTCCTTGCCTGCATGAACGGTCAGGACGCGTTTACCCCACGCTGTATCACATAGCATGTTTTGACACCTTGAAATTTATGTGCAACATTGCACCTTTTTAACACTTTGCATGCTGGGTAAAAATTTCAGCAGACGAACTTGAGATATTTTTCTTATTTTTCCTTGAAAATTGGATATGATATTTCATGCAAATTGTCTCCCCTAAGGAGACAATTTGCATGAAATGTATACCCAACTTTCTAGGAAAAATAAGAACTTAGAGATAATTTGCACGAAGTGCCATATCAAATTTTCCAGGAAAAATAAGAAAAATATCTCAAAATGTCGTCTGCTGAATCTGCCCATAGCCTGGTAAGTGTAAAAGTAAGTCTAAACCCTTAAAGTGCGAATCACAACTTCAGTAGACAAGATTTGGATCAGTTCTTGCTGGTTTAAGGTATATGCCAGACATCAAGGCCACGTCTGTCTGCGCATCAGCGCAGTCTGGTGGAGAGCTTGCTCTCATTTTCGACATTTTCAGCAATGCATAAAGCGAAAGTGCTGATCAATGAATCGTGCAGATAAAATTTTTTCAGACATTGATAAACAAGGAAAGTCCGAATCAGTCTTCGCATCTGCTAAGTCAAATAAGAGACTTTTTTTCCACTGACGTACAGTCGGCTCGGACATCTTTGGGACCATGGAAATTTGTTCGTTCGAGCCACAGAGGGCTAATCATGGCGCCAGGTCAGGAAGCAAATGACGATAATTTAGGGAAATAATTTCGATTTTCTACATTACAATTCTGTGCTGAGTGCACTCATTAGATGAGCCAATTCTAATTAGTACACACAAGATACAAATGCTTGATAAAATATTGAAATATCCCTAAATATTTTGTTTTCATGAGCTACTGGATGAATTTCGTAGGGGCTCAAAAACGAGTTCGAATTAGCCATGGTAAACGAGCCGTCGGTGGTCGAGCTATTGAGGTTCGACTGTATTCTCCAGTAACCGCTGATTCTGTAAGTTAGCAACGTACATGATGAAATGCCTTCTTTGTCCGCATATGACGTAACTCTTAATGCGCCAAGCGAAATGTGTAGCAGACGACAATCTATTTTTTTTATATATATATTTTATTTTCCATAGAAAATAAGTCTTGTCATCTCATGTTAAAACTTATTTTCTATGAAAAAATAAAAAAAATATATATATATATATATATATATATATATATATATATATATATATATATAAAAGGGTCGTCTGCTGCAGTTGTGACTGGCGCTTAAAGGGCTAAGAAAGAGACCTAACAAAATGCTCCCAACTGAAATCCGGACTTGTATGTCGGAATGAGGACTGATTTGGGAAAAGCGGTCTACGAGGCAAAAGCCGAAATAAAAAGCCAAATGAGAGCATCCAATTTACCCTAATATTCGGACACTTTAGTCCTTAACAAACCTGACCTTTGAGCTTTGAAAGTTCCATTTAAATAGCCATGTAGGCCTACCTGATTACATGATTACAAGTTTGATCTTTACCACTCTCTGGGCTACTTCACCGGACGACAAATTGGTAATATTTTTCTTATTTGTTTCTCAGAAAACAGGATTTGACAATTCAAGCAAATTGTCTCCAGTGGAGACACATGATATGTCAAATCATGTTTTCTGGGAAAAATAATAAAAATAATAATAATAAAAAAAACGTTGCAAAATGTCGTCTGCTGAAAATTTTACCCAGACTGCTAAGCGTTAGGCAGAGAGTCTAGGCTCAGCTAAAAGGCTATAAACTTTTTTCATGCTCAACTCAGTTGCGCATGAAACTTTTCATGCTTATTACCCTCAAAGTACCAATAACTGCAAGTTCTTTCTTGCTAAACATAGCTGAGCTTAAAAATGTCTCTCCTAATAAATATGAAAATGCCAACTATTGTTGGCATTTCATATTTAATAGCATAGAAAATTTCATGCTCAGGTGAGTCGAGCAAGAAAAAAAGTTTCATAACCTGGAGGCCTTGGCCTACAACTTGTTCAAATATGTCTATCTGAATATTTAGGGTAAAACGGTATTATAACGGCGAACAGTGAAGTTGTTGAATAGTTTGCGCAGAAGCAAAACAGTTTGTTGTACAGTGGATATATTAAGGTGAAACAAATATTGTCAGCCTTCTATACAATAAAGAAAAAAAAAGAAAAACAGTAAAATTTCACTTATAACACTTTCACGCTATTGGCAGATTCAGCAGGCGAAAATTATATTACATTTTTTTTTTTATTAAAAAAGGATTTGAGATTTCATGCAAATTGTCTCCAAAGGAGAAAATTTGCATGAAATGTCAAGTTCTTTTTTCCAGGAAAAAAAAAAAAGAAAAAAGAAAAAGAAAAGAAAAATATTTCAGAATGTCTTCTGCTATTATTTTACCCAGCATGCTAAGCGTTAAGAGCCTGAAAAAGATTCTTGTTAGACTTGCAAAAGCTGCTCTTAACTGCGGCGTGGTCTTAATTTCTAATGGTCTAATAATTGCGGAATTTTATGGTACATCAATACACACATTTTTGAAAACTCTGGCAACAAATGCAATACATCAAAGATTCTAAACTCTTAAAAACTTACACATACATGTACATTAAAGTAAACAAAAACTAGGAATAACAAAATTGACAAATAAAACCTCTAACAAGGAACAATGACAACATACTAATTCTGAGCTAAACAATCTGACTGGGACTAAGAGTCGTCCATAAACAACAGAATACAGCCGCGAACCAGTGACCCCGATGACCCAGATCAGAGACTGGGTATTTGGTATTTGCATACATGTATGTCAAAAGTGTTGAGTCGTAGTCTGGCTTCGGGTGCCTCATAAGGCAATTCAAAGAAATGCCGTATTTATCATTAATATTGGACACCTTAACCCCTTACAATTCTTGACAATTTCACTACCTACTTATGCGTCCAAAATCACTGGATAAGAGACATAGTTGACTCTGACCAGAAGCGGTCTTCTGCAGCATATGTTCTGGGTCTGCACTGCTTGGACAATTTAGGGTAATTATGCCTGAACACGTCTTAGTTATACCATGTTTCGTGCGCATGTACGATGCGATAATGCACGAGCGTGAGCGAGTGCATTATCGCACGTACATCACGCTCGTGCATTATCGCACGTACATGCGCAGAACCATGGTATATCTGATTTATCACATTTGCATGCATGTAGATCATCTACATCGCGAGATATTTCATGCTTAATGTTGGGAATTTATGCCACTATGTGATAATGTTGACATATACAATGTGCCATTTTAAACGCAAGTGACATCCAAGCAGTCACATGACTTCAATATGTCGCATTAACGTCGATGCAAAGTCGAAATGTTGCATCGACGTTAATGGGACAATGTACCGGTTGAATACTTCCGATGCAAAGCTGGAACATTGCCTTATTTTGTAAGTAATGGCCGGGTGTCCAACAAGAGAACATTTTAAATGAACTATCAGAAATATAAGCATTTTTATTTATAACTTAAGCATATTGATTAACTTAAAAGCACCTGAGTATACGTACTAAGAACATCCTCTCAATTTCAAGTAAAAAGGGCGCCCCGGTGAAAGAAATACACAAGTAGACTTTCTCTCATTTTCAAAGGAAGACAACTTTTGTAGACAAGCTGATGCTTCCCCAGTATTCAAATCCTTTCAAAAAACAGGACTACTCTTAAAGGAAAGAATTTGCTCCCTTTGGGAGCAAATTCTATCATTTAAGAGTAGCCTGTATAAGGAAGGAAGACACATATTTCTATAGGAGTTATTTCCCTTGAAAGTGTATTCTAAAAAGGCATCCTGTACATCCTGCAGAATACAGTGTTGACTGCCAAGATCCAGACTGGTCTGCACTCATATATACATGCGGATCAGAGCCTTTTCTGCTGTGCATAAGTCCCTTTCTGCTTGAAATGGCTATTTCTAATAGCACCGATGCAGCTGAAGGCAAAGATGTGAAAGTTCATATATGCAATGGACATATCAAGAAGGCCACTTGGGTATCAAAATTCTCACTAAATAAATTAAAATACGAAATTTCATTTGCTTAATAACAAAACATAAAACAAGAAGCAACAAAAACAAAAAAAAAAAAAAAAAAAAAAAAATAGGAAATTCTTATTTTACAGACCACAGTCATAAAAATTCTATACAAAGAGACTTATGGATCACAAAAAAAAAACCAAAAAAAAAACACCAACAACTTAAACTTACGGAGCGACAAATGAGCCGAGATACCGCATTTCATACAAGACTGCATGTGTGCCCAGCGAAGACTCAGATCAGCCTGCTCATCCGAGCAGGCTGATCTGAGTCTTCGCAGGGCGCATAAAGACAATTTGAGTCATTGACTACCCACAGAGCCCTGCAAAGATACTGATCAGCGCGCAGGCTGATCTGGGTCTTCGCTGGGGGCACATGAAATATTGTAGGAAATGCTGCGCCCCGTCTCAAATGATCAGTACCTACTGAATCACAGATTTAATAATGGCATTTTCACTAACAAGTATCAACAACACCTGACAATACAGATAGCACGGCAAGCAAACCGTGCCGCAAATATTCGGCCACCATTACTGAGGTGTCCGAAATAGAGCACAGAATATTCGAACACATTCACTTAGTAAGAATCCGAAATAAGAAAGCTAATAAGAACCTAAACAAATATCGGATACTTTGAGACACATGTCATAAAACCCATTTATGTGTCTGAATGGCAAACGGTGTACACAGTGGTCAAAAGGTTCTTTCAGAGCAGTTTGATCTGAGTATACACCGTTTGTTTAAAGGCTCCATATTCCTCAAAAAGAAACATTTTTTTATCCAAGAAAGGTTTAATAACTTGATATATGGTATTAATACGATCATTTTTTTTTTTTTTTTAGATTTGGGTTTTACGGCCCTTTCAAGAATATTTCACTTATATCGAGCCGATCGTTCATCGAAGGTGGGCGAAAACCGGAGTACCCGGAGAAAAACCACCTGACCATCCGTAAGCAGAACTTGGCTTTCCCACATATGACCCGAGCTAGGCTATTAATACGATCATAAAATGTGGCATCTGACAACCTGTAAAATTTCAGTTAGTCTCTTGTTTTTGAACTGGATAAAAAATGAAATGTTTTTTTAATCGTATCTCAGAATGTTGGCAATATTAATTCAGAGATACGTCTAAAATCATTTCTTTTGATCCACTTAAAAATGAGACAAACAGAAATTGAGGCTGTCAGATGCCGCATTTTATAATTGTATTAATACCATTCATTAATTTGTTAAACCTTTCTTGGAGAATAAAATGTCTATTTTTTAGGAAATATAACCTTTAAGCATGGCTGTCTGAACAGTTTGGGGAAAATTTATGCAATTGTAGATCCAGATAGGAGAACCAATTCAGACCCAGGTTAGACGGCAAAGAATGACTTCCAAAAATACAAGAATAAAAACTGCATTAATACCAAGTTTGAGACTTTATAAATACGTCTATGTACAGTCAGTATTGTCTTATTCCTTCAAACAATAATGATCCGCTACATGCAAACACCACTTACATATACAATCGAACCTCGTTATCTCGAACTCGCTTATTTCGAATTACCGCTTATCTCGAAGTGAAAATCTGGTCCCTGTTTTAACATGAAACTATGACAACAGGAAACAAAAATGTGGAAAAGAGGAGAAATTGCTCCTAAGGAGCAATGTCTCCTCTTTCCACATTATTATTATATATATATTTCTAACTTCAGGAGTCAAATTACATATTCATTTGTTAAATGTGGTTGTTCAATTTATTGTTTTCCCCACTCTCTCAACTCTGATATGTCGAGGTACGGATATCTCGAAGTATTTCAGTGAGTCCCTTGGACTTCGAGATAACGAGAGTCGACTGTATTTGCATATAACGAAAACACAAGCCAAGCCTTCGCTTTTTTTTTGTTCACTCTGATCATAGATTGTGTTCGTTTGTTCGAGTTGGTTTTAAGGCGAAGTTAACACTGTTAAAGTCATTTCCAGCTGGTCAGTTAACCTACTCGATTTTCCTGGGCAGGCATAGTTTTCTAAACTGTTAACCAGTGCTTGTGCACATTCTTTCGCCAGTAACTGACAACTGCCCTTCTTGAATAAGCCATTACGAAAACACGCCTATTCAAATATATACTGAAAATTTCACTTCTAAAAACTGAAAATTTTCAGATAAAAAAAACTCTATATTTTTCATAGTTCTGCTCAAAACATAGATTGTGGGTACTCGTTAGAACCGCCTCGGCGAGGCGGTTCTAATGAGTACCCACAATCTATGTTTTTGAGTAGAAATAAGAAAAATAAAGTATACCCCTGTAAACCCCAGTTTTACAATATAAAAGTGGGGTTTAAAGGGGTCAAAATTATATAGGCATGTTTTCGTGATGGGAAGGGAGACTGACAGGAGTAATGATTTTGTGATCAATCTCTAAGACAATTATGTGGCCGAGCTGTCTCCGCGTTCAGAAGCGTATGGATACTATAAAATATACCGACAGAGATTAGTGAAGACTTGATCAGAAATGCAGGGGTGAGAATAGTCGCTGATAATCAATTCTAAAATCTAAAAATTCAGTCCAAAAACTGCTAATATTTTTCTTATTTCTCAATAAAACCATATGTTGTGGGTACTCATTAGAAGCGCCTCATATTTTATTAACTCAAATAACTACTTTCGACAAAAAAGAATGTGTTTGTGAACAAGAGTAAGTGTGGAGTTTCATGCTTAAAATGAAAGTTCTCAATACTCAAATCAGGATAAGTCCTGAAGGCATCCCTGGAAATGCTAACGCGCATGTTGATCCGGGCATTCGCTATTCGTAGACGTCGTAAGAACCTTTTTCTCATGCTGAGGCTCACAAAGTGGGTTGTGACTCAGAAGTCCATGAGATACAGTACAGTTGACTCTCGTTATCTCGACCTCGCTTATCTCGAATAACCGCTTATCTCGAAGTGAAAAACTGGTCACTGTTTTAACACAGAAATCTCACAACAGATAGCAAAATATTGTGGAAAAGGTGAGAAATTGCTAAGGAGCAATTTCTCCTCTTTTCCACAATATTTTCAATATATCTGTAACTTCAGGAGGCACATTACGTATTCATTTGTTAAATGTGGTTGTTCGATCAACTGTTTTCCTCAATTCCGCAACTCTGATATGTCGAGGTACGGATATCTCGAAATGTTTAAAAGAGACCCTTGGAATTCGTGAAAACGAGAGTCGACTGTATTTAACCCATTTATGCCGAGTGGATTCCTCTCTTTGGACCGGTCCATTTCCAATAAAAGGGGTGTTTGGTTAGTTTTTATTATTACCAGGGTTTACAGAAATTCCTGTACTTAATGCAAACAGGGTAGACCCTGATCAGACGCCGCGTTCTGCGGCGTCTGATCTGGGTCTATGCTGTTTGCCAATGTCCCTTTTATGGGACACTAGACATAAATGGGTTATCCTGATAAACGTAACCTGTATTCGAACAACGTGTAAAAGGTATCTTAAGGGAATAAACGAGCAGTGGAGATCCAGATCAGCCAGCAATAAGGGATAAAAATAAGTCTGATAAAGGTCTTTCCTGTAAGTCTATGTATTCTACAGTGCTCAATGATTCTGTAAACGGACAGCGAAGGCCCTGATCAGACTGCACGGGATGCGCAGTCTGATCTGGGCTTTCGCTGCTCGCACATGTCCCACAGACAGATTTTCTCATAGCAAGGCTCGTTTCTTAATATATCTCCAGGAAACGTACATTGTGTAGGGAAATACGAAAACAAAACAAAACATAACTATCGTACTGTCTGTTTGGGACAGACACAACAATAACTTTTTTCTCCGGTTGTAAGATAATAAACTACTGAAATCTGACCTTGAATTGAATGAAGATGTATTATTACACAAAATCGTGAACATTTATTTGCTGCATGATATTTTATGAAAGCTGAGGCGGTGGCCAGAACAGGTTTACTTAAGAAATACACAAAGATTACTTGAAAGATATAAACAAATGTCACTAAATATCTGGACACCTAAAATGACCTTGAACCCTTACTACACTTGTCCTAAACTTTAACCAAATCATCTTATCACCTGTCGATGTTTCTAAAACTGCTGGGTCAGACCCTGATCAGACGCCAGGTTCTGTGGTGTTTGTTTGTGTTGAGGTTTTACGGCCCAGTCAACCCAATGGGGTCATGTCGAGCGCCGTCAGTTTACCTAACCACACGTTTACTGGGCAGGCTTAGTCCTCTAAGCGGTTAACCAGTATTGTGCACATTCTTTCGCCAGAAACTGACAACTGCCCTTCTTGAATCAGCGGAAGGGAGAGAATGACCGTAGGAAATATTTCATGATCAATCTCCGCGAAAGAAAGGTTCTGTGGTGTCTAAGTCTACAAGGTTTATTCAGACCCGTCTATCTGAATACATTTACTAAGGATAATTATAGTAAATTATGCTGCCAAACATCAAAGATCTACACAAACGTGCAAGGATGCCCAGGCTGATCTGGGTCTTTGCTTGTCAGATATATCTTTCATAATCGTTTCTTTGTTGTCGGCCCTCATATTTTAACTGACAACAGCAAAACTATCGCCAGCAAGAATAAAAAAGAAGGAACTTCTAAAAATAAATGACTTAATATATTACCTATTTGCCGTGTAATACGGTATTTGCCCTACGTGTTCGGACAGACAGGCCTGAGCAAACAGTCGTAGACGCAGATCAGACGCCGCTCTGATCAGGGTCTAGTACAGTTTGCCACTCATCCGGCAATTGTAAACACATCAACAGATGTAAATATGACCTTCATAAATTTTAGATATAACTATGGTAAGGAATTATCCCATTTATGCCTAGTGGATTCTTCTACGTAAACTCTTTGGACAGATCCAGTACCAAGTGAAGGGATTTCTGATTAGTTTTACTATGACCATATTTTTTATAGAAATTCCTGTTCTGTGCAAATAGTGTAGACCCTGATCAAACGCCGCGTCTGATCTGAGTGTACACTGTTTGCAAAGGTCCCATGTACAACTCATTCCGATTTCTATTGACAATTCTTCTGTAGGCCAAACACAAAACTACCAAAGTTGACAAGGTTAACTGAAAATGAACTCATAATTGCCATCTCTGATTGATAAACTTTGATTATATTACCTCCTTAGGTGTTGATTTCAGTATATTTTGGTAAAACCTCAGCATTTTGAAGAGTTTAAATACTTGACAGATTTACTTGTTTCACAGGAAGCTGTCACAAGAAGTGCTGTTCATTTCATGTATATTTCAGTGACATCATATAAAGAAAGTTTATTGGATATAGTCTTGCATATTTCCATCTCATCACATTGTTCTGATTTGACTACATGTAGCTAACGCAGGAAAAGTCAATATAAAATGAAATTTGTCGTATGGGACGCTAGGCACACATAGGTTAAGGCGTTATATTATTTAGGATACATAAGGCATCCGCAATGACAACTGAACAAATCCCATGGAGATCAAATTAAACAGACAGGGCCCAGTTGTTAAAGCTAACGATGTCGTTAGTTAACGATTCGTTAAAATTTACATCGAGTGATACGCAAATACGCTGAAATTTTTTGCTGAAAAAATGTGAGTAGCTTTTGCAGTGCAAAAGCTACTCACATTTTTTCCGCAAAAAATATCAAAATATTGTATATTGAATCCGCTAAAACAGTTAACGAAATGACCCTTAATGAGCTCGTTAAGCTAACGACGCTTTGAACAACTGGGCCCAGGTGTATAGAAAAAGGTATGATACATCATATTGGCTGAAAACATGTATTAGTTGGAACACTTATAAATCTAGGAAAAGTCTATAGAGGAATGATGCAGAAAATGGAAGCATGCTCTGAATTTTGGAAGGAACAACTGTGAAGCAATTACTTGACTCTTTATAGTTCTATTGATAAGGGGGGGGGGGGGGGGGGGGGGGAATATCAGGTAAGTGCCGATCTCACCTACATCTGATTCACTACTTCCAGAGAAAGAAACAAAATGGGCAAGTATTCTATGATTATAATATAACAAGTATTAGCTTTCGCAAAAAGCTTGGTCTATGCTTAGCACACTAAGCGTAGACCAAGTTTTTGCTTGTTAAAGCTAATACTTGGTTATAATGTGTTGCAGTCGATGGAGACAATTAATGTGTAGCAATCCATGGAGACAACATTGGATCAGTCCGAGATTTGTTTGTTTGTGTTGAGGTTTTACGGCCCAGTCAACCCAATGGGGTCATGTCGAGTGCGGTCAGTTTACCTAACCACACGTTTACTGGGCAGGCTTAGACCTCTAAGGGGTTAACCAGTATTGTGCACATTCTTTCGCCAAAAACTGACAACTGCCCTCTTGAATCAGCGGAAGGGAGAGAATGACCGTAGAAAATATTTCATGATCAATCTCCACAAAAGAATGTTGCCGACCTCGGCTGGGGCTGAACCCGCGACCTCCTTGTCTCCAGTCGGACGGCGCATCCAAGTGGGATCAGTCCATGACCTTTCATAGAGTGCTTAAGGAGCAATGACAAACACTAAGATTGTCTACGCTAATGGGCGTAGACAACAATGTTTCTTGTAATAAACATTGAAACTGTTGGAGACAAGTCCTCTGTAGAAGGGAGTTTTGTAACTAATAATTCAGCCAGCGTATTTTAAAACCTATAATAAGATCTATGTGACCAGCAAAGACTCAGATCAGCATGTACATCTACCCGATATAGCAAGGGTTCTCGTTTATCCTTTTTTGGATAGCCCGGAGGTTGTAGACGGTACATGCGATCAGCGAAGGCTGATCACCACGCTGATGCGCAGGCTGATCTGAGATTTCACTAGTCGCAATTGCGCTGGCTCATTTATCAAAAAGCTCTTTCTCACTGCACTATCTCTTCTGCCCTATTTCATTACTTCAAGCATTATAATGGCGACTACATGCTCACCCTTTGTCAGCATGAAAATGCAGAGGAGTTGTTAAGGAGGAGTACATATTTGGCGACAATTCTGCTGTAATTTTTCTTATCGCTCCATAAAAAGCGTATGTTGTGGATACTTCTAATGAGTCCCCCTCAACATAATTTTTATGGAGAAATTGAGAAAACATTACGAAAACATGCCTATTCAAATATATAGGAAATTTTACCTCCAAAAACATAAAATTTTCAGACAAAAAAAAAATCTGATATTTTTCATATTTCTGCTCAAAACATAGATTGTGGGTACTCGTTAGAACCGCCTCGGTGAGGCGGTTCTAACGAGTACCCACAATCTATGTTTTTGAGCAGAAATAAGAAAAATAATGTATACCCCTGTAAACCCCAGTTTTACTATATAAAAGTGGGGTTTAAGGGGGGTCAATATTATATAGGCGTGTTTTCGTGATGGTATTCCACAATTATCATCAAATCCTCCTCTGTAGCATGTAGTCTGAAAATGGCTGCAATTCTGGAGCAAATCTTATAGAAAACAATATTGAATTGTATGGAAATAAAAAAAAAATCAGGATCAATTTTATGGAAACAGATATAATTAAAAGTTATTCAGGAAGACCTATATATAAACGGATTTAATTCAGGAAGAGCTATATAGAAACAGTGGAAATCACATTTTCTGTAGAGAGCCTTTGTGATTCAAAGGTGGCTGACGGAGCTAATATCGATATAACTTTATTTTTTGTTGTCTAAAAATACAATTTCCAAACGAAATTAAACTATCCATAGTTTGTTCTAAAATGCTTCTAAAGACTGTGCAATAAAGAATTATAGGAGAAAATATCGCCTAAATATGTACTTTCTAACTAGGCTACGTAGCTAAGTTAAGACATAGGAGGTAATATTTTTATAAATTGAATAATGATTATACTTCAGTTACTTTAAAAGTTTTCAGGAATATGTGTATTTTTTGTGTTTTTATGTATATTTCTTTCACGAGTGTGCAGATTCTTCAAAACCTCACTGAAAGTTTAATTAATTTTCGTGAAACTTAGTGTATCATAACACTCATTCTATTTAATTTTACGGACATTATAAATATCGACACAACAGTCTGAAAAACTCAGAAACAAAAGTGGGGCTTCCCTGATTTTTGTCATATCAAAATTAGCTTAGTCAGCAACCTTTAAAATGTATGCATAGATTATACAGACAAAAATAAATGCAAAATTGCTATTTCAATAATTAAAAAAAAAAGACTTCTGTCACCTGATGGGAAAGCTCGCCTGAAATAGCACTTGTCCATCATGAGAAAAAAAATACGTCTGAGACTTCACCTTAGGATCACTGCGGACGGATTGTACAGTATAAATTTTGAAACAATATCTACCAATATCCTAAATCCTAACTAATCCCACTAAAGGCATGGCTCTCTATAAGGCACGTTTTCCAACCAAAAACTTGATAATTTTTCTTATATTCCCATGAAAACATATGTTGTGGGAACTCATTAGAAGCGCCTCGCCTCGGATAGGCGCTTCTAATGAGTACCCACAACATGTTTACGTGGAGATAAGAGAAATATTTTCTTATTACTCCTTTTATAGGGCGCTGTGGAAGGGTTAGGATAATATGAATTCAGGATATGAAAACTTTAACTTGAAATCCTAGCAATGATTTAAATGCCACTACTGATGCGGGGTAAAGGGGGTGGGGGAAGTGGATCCGGTGAAGGGGTGGGGGGTGGGGAGGGGGGGGGGGGGGGGGGAGTAGTGCAACATCTCTTCCTGTACTTTCGTATAGGCAAGATAAATTATTTCGAAGTTGGAATGTTGTTAGCTGTCTAAAGCACATAACAAGTATGGTAAATGTCCTAAAATTTCGAACACTTTATTTTTTTTTACTAAATTTTGCTTTTCATGCAATTATTTCTTAAAATACTTATTGGAATGGCTAACAGTGTAGATCTGATCAAGGAGCAGTCTGATCTGGGTCTGCACCATTGCATATGCCTTTTTTTATCAGAAACTTTGGTGAAAGAAATTTAAGGACATTTATGGTAATACACTCTAAAACAAAGAACCATTACTATATCAGAAAAGTACATTCATAACACTATAATAGTTAACAGGGACATGCAGAAAATATATTGTTTTTTTTTTTTTCTTATTTCCAGAGCTTTAAATGGCGAATACGTTTTTTGTTTACATGAAAACATATATTGTGGGTACTCATTAGAAGTGCCTTGCTAAGGCACTTCACTTCTAATGAGTACCCACAACATGTTTTCACGGAGAAATAAGATAAATATCAATTCAACTTTCTGGTTGAAAATGACCATAATTGTATTCATGAAATGTAAGAAAACTATCAATATTTTTTTAGCTGAAAAGATAACCTTATCAAGAGATGTCATATTAATCCCAAATATTCAGACATACAAACCTTAACAAAACAAGTGAAGACCTACCTACAACAGCGGCTGCAAAATGTTGCATGTAAATGGCTTTCCACTCATCCATCAGTTTTTAGATGCATCATTGGTAGTTAAATGGGCTTCTCAGAGGACTCGTTATGGAAGGCATTTGCTGATCATTCTGAGATAATATCTCAATTTCTCCACGAAAAAAAAACATGGGTTGTGGGAACTCATAAGAAGCGCCTTAGTGTGGCCCTTCTAATGAGTGCCCACTACATATGTTTTTATAAAGAAATGAGAAATTATCCCGGAATTACCGCCAAATACTACTCCTAATTATGTCCCCTTCTTCTTCAAACTTTACTTCAAGAGTGGTAAGGGTATGTCCGAGTATATAGGGCAAATACGATATGTACCATATTTACTCTAAGTATTGGGACATCTTATCAACTTACCATACTTGTCCTAAAACTGGACTGAAATAGTCCAGTCTACTACCTTATGATGTGTCTAAAATATTGCTGTATGTATGGCAAACAGTCTAGACCCTGATCAGACGCAGCGTTTTGCGGCGTCTGATCTGGGCCTACACTGTTTTCAAAGGCCTATCTGTCTCAATACTTCGGGTTATTACGGTACCTGTACTGACTCAAATTTGTATACACATTCCTGAACATTTAAATGGCTAGTTACAACAGCAGCAAAAACATTCTAAAATACTGTTTTACATTTGCCCAAGAATATCATTTAAATGGCTAGTTACAACAGCAGCAAAAACATTCTAAAATACTGTTTTACATTTGCCCAAGAATATCACGCTTGAAATTTCATGTGAATCATGTGCTAAGATAGATAAATGAAATATCAAGCCTTATTGTATCTGACAGAAATTATTTCAGAATGTAATCAGCTATAGGTTTGCAAGGTTTAAAAGTGTATCGAAAAGGCACCTGACTCCCCAGAGTCAATCATTTCTCATCAAAAGTAAACAAACTGCAGAGGAGGAGGAAAGTATATATTTTTACCACCGTATTTACCCTAAATAGTAGGACATCTTAACTCCTCACCATACTTGTCCTAAAATTTCAAAAAGTGTATTTTACTAACTGTTGATGTGTCTAAAATAATGCTGGATGAATGACAAACCATGCAGACGCTGCATTCTGCGGCGTCTCATCTGGGCTGATACTGTTTGCTTATGCCTGTCTGTCCCAATATTTAGGGTTATTACGATATCATCAGACAGAACCTAGCCTGGACAATAAACTGCATAGATAAATACGAACACATTTATCATAAAACTAAGACACATCACAGAAAAACTGTCAGACTAGGATTCTGTTATTTTAGGTAAAAAAAAAAAAGCAACAACTCCATAAAATTCTCGTTAAAGTACATGATGAATTTAAGCACTTAAACTGCGGAAACTAAAGGCTTTTATTTGTACGCCCGTATCAGGAAAATATTCCCAGATATTTCTGCTACACCAAACAAAATGTGCTTATTTAATTATATATATAATCACAATCTTGCAGAGTTAAATTATTTGCCATTCTGCAAAGGACATATATATGTCCTTTGCAGTAATGGCAAAGAATTTAACTCTGCAAGATTGTGATTGTGCAGATTAATCAGCATCTTCTCTGTTTACGAACTGGCTGAGCACCATTTTGAATGACGTGGTATCATACAGGTAACAGAAACAGGAGACTTATTAAGTACTTGTATTCAATGGCCACTGGAATATTTTTTTCTTATTTGTACAGAGAAAACATATGTTGTTTATACTGATTTTATAGGTGGGGCACTTCTTATGAGTACCCATAACATATTTTTATGGAGAACTGGAGAAAATTATCCAATAATTATCATCAAATACTTCTCCAAAACAAATCCTCTGAGTTTGGTCCTCAAAGGAATTACAGTAACAGTGAAAATTCTACAAATTAAATAAACCGTGTCACATCAAGAGGAAAAGTGTCTTAAAGCACATGTAGTATGTACATGTTCATATCATCTTGTGCATCTGCACAGTCTTATACGGACCTTAACTGTGCAACACAGCCCTAGATAAGAGGGGTTATCAGGTAAAAAAATCTTATTTCTTCACAAGAAACATATTGTGGGTACTCATTCGCAGTGCCTTGCAGAGGCGCTTCTAATGAGTACCCACAACATATATTTTGTGGAGAAATAAAAAAGTAGCAGTACTTTTCTGTTGATTAAAGTGCCTTATCCACCAAATATATATACTTTTTATTTGATAAATGTCCCTTAATATCTAGAGCTATGGTCCATGGCACATTTTTAAACCTAATCCTGCTGAACCCGGATATATCCTGTCTTTGCAAACAGTGTAGATCCAGATCAGTTGGCTTCTTCAGAAGCCAACTGATCTGGATATGCACTGTTTGTAATTAAGAATGTGAATTTGCATCAACAACATGGATCAAGTAATCTGATTGGCTAAAAATTAGAAGAGGGTGTGGCATCTTAATTTATTCAGCATGACAAGAGTTAAGGTATTCCCTGATTCGTTAAGTGGACACTAAGGTCAGACTGCACAGATGCGCAGGATGATCTGGGGCATTGTTGTCCGCATAAACCCCGAAGACACATTTGCACTTGACATGGTCCAAATGATCATTTGGAATTATGCCATTCACAACCAGCCTACACCCGCCTATGTATCACACAATCTTGTCAGGGTCAACATTGATATTTTACTCACACAAAGTAAGAACCTAAAAGATTCAACAAGTACACACAGAATGTTTTGATACACAGGTCAGCTTGGTTGTAAGCTGGTCTGATCAGTTTGAAAATTTATAAAATATAGTAATGATTATAAATACCAAGAATGACAAGTTTACATGTGATCATATACACATTAATGGATACAATTCAAAGGGGCAGTACTCTTAGTGAAAGTTTTTACATACTTGTCAAAGAAAGATCACTGACAAAAAAACTTGATTCCATTCTCAAAATGAGGCTTCTCTTAAAGTAAAGAGTTTGCTTCTTTTCATGCAAAGGAGCCCCACTTGAAGATGGAAACCAAATTTTTCAATGTCAGAGTGAGCTCCCTTAAAGACATATCCAGGCACTATAAATATTCCTTAAAATGACAAGCACAGTTGTAGCAGAGGAGTTTGAATATATTTTTTTTTTATTATTGAGGGAAAAATCAGGCTCAACATTTTCTGAGAACAGATGATTCACACAGAATGAATAGCCTTATTTTCTCTCAAAATAACAAGAAATGTCGTCTGCTGCAATTGTGTTTGGTGCTTTAAGGGTTACGCGGAAATCATTTTATAATAAATAAAAATGTGATAGTGAATGACTACAGGCCTCCTAGTGGCCCACTTTGAAAATACAGGTTTTCATATAGGTTCTTCTTACTCAAAATACAGGTTATTTACAGGTTTTTCAATAAAAAATATAGGTTAAAAAAGGTTCCTCCAAACTCACATAAAGATTTAAAACTGAAGAAAAAACATTTGATGAATTTTTGCACCACAATTGCTACGATAAAATTGAACTGAATTTTACAAAGTCCAAGCGAGCGAAGCGAGCGAGGAAAAAATTTACAATTTCTTGACAGTTTTCATCACTTTTTTGGGACTAAAAAATAAAAAATGGTAGGGCATTTTGAACAAAAGTTAGGGTTGAGTCACGAGAAGGTTCAAAAAGTGAAAAATATAGGTATTTTCATGAAAATACAGGCTTTTTATAGATTTTATGAACAAAATAAAGGTTTTATAGGTTTGACACAAAATTATAGGTTATTACAGGTTTTATAGGTTTTGCTAGGAGGCCTGTGACTATGATATTTTAATATTTAATGTCCCCTTAACACTGTTTCAAGTATTTTGGGACGTGATAAGGTTATAGCATCACAAAAAGGCTGTGCAAAAATGACTGAGCACTGTATAATTTTGAGAAGAATACCATTTCAGGATTTGAATTCATGACCACCAGATCAGCATGCGAGACTACAAAGGTAAACATAGACATCATTTAAAATACTTTTACATCTGCCAGAAAAAAAATACATGGAATTTCACATGGGACATGAAATTTTTTCACCAAATTTTCTGGTGAAAATATGAAGTGTTACACATTTTGGTCCACATCAACTGAAAAGGTGTTTTCCAGCAAATGCTGGCAGCATAGAAACAATATATCAGTTTTAACCCTTAAAGTGTCAATCAAAACTGCAACTGCAACATTCAGAATTATATATATATATACAGTCAACTCTTGTTATCTTGAACTCGCTTATCTCGAATAACTGCTTATTTCGAAGTGAAAATCTGGTCCCGGTTATAACACAGAGATCTACCAACAAAATATTGTGGAAAAGAGGAGGAATTGTTCCTTAGGAGCAATTTCTCCTGTTTTCCACAATATTTTCAATACATCTCTAGCTTGGGAGTAAAATTAAAGATTCACTCTGTTAAAGGTGGTTGTTCGATTAATTGTTTTCCTCAGTTCCGCAAATCTGATATGTCAAAGTACGGATATCTCGAAGTGTTTCACAGAGTCCCTTGGATTTCGAGATAACGAGAGTCAACTATTATTATCATTACATTTTTTAATTTTTCAGAGAAAATATATCTTGACATTTCATGAGAAACGTCTGCTCACATGAAATGACAATACTTATTTTTCTCTGAAAAATACCTGTAATAAGTAAATATAAGTAACTTATTTCAGAAAACACCAATAAATAAATAATAAATAAATAATGAAAATGGTGTCTGTTGCAGTTGTGATTAGCACTTTAACCCATTGTAGTCGGGAGACCCATAAAAGTGTAATTGGCAAACAGTGCAGATCCAGATCAGACGCCTCAGAATGCGACGTCTGACTAGGGTCTCCACTATTTGCAAATCAGTAGTTCAACCATTTTTCTCTTGGACTATCTAAATCCCATAGCCTGACATACCTAAAATCAAAGTAAGAATCTTCCAATTTATAGTGTGGGAGAGTTCATTCAGTCTACAATGGGTTAATAATTAGAATATATGGTGACACCTACAGGTAGGTTTCTGATCAGATTGTGTGGATTTGTGTCATGCCAAAAGACACATTTTTGCAGGGACGATTCAAACGTTTACATGTGTGATATTAAGTATCTATTCTATCCTCACTCTTCTTTCGGCCTGTCTCCAGCCAGTTCTGGCATTGGATCAGATACTTCTTGTGGCTTCCAGTAGGCCACCGTTCGAGCTTGCGGTCCATGTTCAGGATCGAAGATAAAATCCCACAATACCTTCACCCAGGAAGTGTGGTAGGGCTGTTGATAAAATTCTGGGGCAATTTTTCGAACTTCCGGTAACTTGTTGTAAGGGATGTATGGGAAATCATGGTGCTCTATATGGTATCCTACATTGAACAGAATAAAATTCAGCGGCCCATAGTAGCTGGTAGTTGCTTGCCCTTTATTGAAGGTGTAGTGCTCTGAAATAAAATGTCCTGCTAATGGATGGAAACCCAGCCCGAAGAAAGTACCAGCCAGGCAGTAAACGAATGACCTGATCCCAAATATTTTCAAAATCAAAACGTCGGTGATAACCTGTGAGATCAAGTTCATGAGTTCCCAAAAAGTGACTGGCTTAGGGCTCTTGTAGAAAGGTCGTAGACCGTGGATGGCTGGGTGAATAAACAACCAGAGTATTTTAGTGATAGGATGTCTGAAAAGGTAGGTCTCCAGACGTGTGGGTACGTCCACATCCTGGTTCTCCTCACCTAGGTAACGGTGGTGATCCTGGTGGTACTTTTTATAACTGATAGCCATTGGAGCAATTATTGGAACATTACATAATAGACTGAGAAGGCGATTTTTGACAGGTTGCCCATGTCCAAATGCGAGATTATGTCCTATCTCATGAATAGCGCTACCTAAGGAATGATTTAACACAGCTCCTATGCAATAAGCTAGAACAAATATAGTTGTCCAAGATGCGTCCATCAGCCAGTAACACAGGGTTAATTGAGCAGCTACTTCGGCAATGACTATGTATGCAATATTGGAATCGTAACCCATCAGCTGTTTGATCTCTGGATGTTTCTTGAGAATTTCTTTCCTCCTCACACTGTGAGGTTCCTCATCATAGATCCATTCGTCGTCGTCTGTGGCGATACGTACCCGCAGGCTCGCACACTTGTGAAACCACTCCATCGCTGCAAGTATAAATAAGCACGGTGAGTAATCACGTGATATCGATAATAGGCCTCACGCTGTATTCGTGGTGAACTTCAAATGAAGTCCTTGAATTACAGATATTTTGTTAGAACTGACAAATTTGGATTCAGTTGAGTGCAGAGTCCCCGCATAAGATGAGGCCCTCCCAGGGGTTTTGGGAAACGGGAATAAGGCCATTTATTTCAGGGGAACAAGGGAACAAAAGTCTTAAACTGAAGGGAACAGGGGAACAAAGGCAATTTTGGGGAATAGGGAACATAGAAAATCAAGATTTTGATTTTGAGGAACAAGGGAAAATGCTGATGTTTTTCAGGGGAACAGGTATCCGCCCCACACCCCCATCCCACCTGGGAGGGCCTCTAAAATCGAAGAGTAATATAAACCGACCGAACGGTCGAGCCTAAATTGCACAGAGGACGGATCCAAATGTAATTAATCCTTGTCATGCTGAACCCAAATATACCCTGCCTTTGCAAACAGTGTAGATCCAGATCAGTTGGCTTCTTCAGAAGCCATGTGATCGCGATCTGCACTGTCTGTCATTAAGTATGTGAATTTATAGCAACAATCTAGATTAAGTAATCTGATTGGCTGAAAATTAGAAGTAGGTGTGACAACTTAATTTATTCAGCAGGACAAGGGTTAATGCAAAGGTAAAGTGACAGGTCAGCGACAGGTCAATTTGTCTGATTTATCAGAAGACTCGTTCAGAAGGAGTATTTGAAAGTAAACGTATGTTGTGGGTACTCATTAGAAGCACATCAGATGATTATTTTAGGATAATTTTCTATGTTCTCCACAAAAACAAATGTTGTGGGTACTCATCCAGGCGCTTCTATTGAGTACCCACAACATATATTTCTGAGACGCTTCTAATGAGTACTTAGGCGCTTCTAATGCGAACTCGCAACATGTATCTGAGACGCTTCTAATGAGTGCTTAGGCGCTTCGAATGTGAACACAACATATGTATCTGAGACGCTTCTAATGAGTACTTAGGCGCTTCTAATGTGAACTCACAACATATATATCTGAGATGCTTCTAATGAGTACTTAGGCGCTTCTAATGCGAACTCGCAACATATGTATCTGAGACGCTTCTAATGAGTACTTTGGCGCTTCTAATGTGAACTCACAACATATATCTGAGACGCTTCTAATGAGTACTTAGGCGCTTAAAATGTGAACTCACAACATATGTATCTGAGACGCTTCTAATGAGTACTTAGGCGCTTCTAATGTGAACTCACATGTATCTGAGACGCTTCTAATGAGTAATTAGGCGCTTAAAATGTGAACTCACAACATATGTATCTGAGACGCTTCTAATGAGTACTTAGGCGCTTCTAATGTGCTCACAACATACGTATCTGAGAAGTTTCTAATGAGTACTTAGGCGCTTCTAATGGGAACTCACAACATACGTATCTGAGACGCTTCTAATGAGTATTCAGAACATGCTTTATTTCTGGTTGGTTGGTTTGGAATTTAACGGCCTAATACTATGCAATTTCCTCAGAAATGTACGTGTTACATAAGACGCGGTTCAATTATACGGCGCGAGCAGTACAGTTCCTGATCACACTGTGCAAATAACTGATCTGGGGTTGCCCTGTTTCATGTCAAAATACATGTACATGTAATATCTTTGTATTTTTTAATTTTTTTTTTAATTTCGTTTTCTCGAATTTCGGACCAGACTTAACAATATGTACCCAAAGTATTCAGACAGACAGGCCTGAACTGGCAGTGTAAACCCTAATAAGACGCCGCAGAATGCGGCGTTTAGTCAGGGTCTACACTGTTTGCCACTCATCCAACTTTTTTAAACACATCACCAGGATTTAAAATGGGCTTCTTTTCAAAATTTAGGACAAATGACAGGATATATGGTGACTGTATTCAGGATATATACTGTAGTATTATTATGAGCAAACGCATGACAAAACCTACAATAAAATTTGTGCGACCAGCAAAGACTCAGAACAGCCTGCGCATCCGCGCAGTCTGATCAGAGTCTTCCCTGATCGCATGTACCTTCTACAGCTTCCGGACCATCCAAAGAGGGATAAACGAGAACCCTTACGATACTGGGTGGGTGTACAGGCTGATCTAAGTCTTTGCTGGTCAAACAAGTCCTATTGTAGGTTTTGTCGTGCACTAGCTCAATTTTATAAGGTAATCAAGCTCACAAGCTGAACCGGGATACAACAAAACCAGCAACAACACAGTGAATGCCTAAACTTGCTTGCTTCATTCGCACAGTCTGGACACGGCCCCCCGCCACGGCCTTCGTGGTCCAAGGTTCAAATCCTGTTTGAGTAAGCAGTCATGACTGTGACAAATTACTGACAAAACTGCTCAAATGCGCGGGATATTTTTAAGAATTTTCACATCGTAAAATGAAATTGTACATGTTGACATGTTCCGATTCTTTACTCTTTGTTGAACGAAGCCATTCTCTTCAAATATGAGCTATAATATCCGCATATCTAGCATCTGTATTGTAGCTCGTTTCCAAGAAAACAATACATGTACATACCACACAATTACTGAACTCAAAAGTATCTGTTTCTAATCCACAATGAAATTTTTTTTTTTTTTCGTATATTTATTTGGCTGGTATCAAAATCTTTTAACTTTCATACAATCTTTAACCTTTATCACTTTCTGGAAGATTCAGCAGACGACAAAATGACATTTTTTCCTTATCTTTCCAAGAAAATAGGATCTGACTTTTCATGCAAAGTATCTCCTCAAGAAACAATTTGCATGAAATGTCGAAGTCCATTTTCTGAGAAAAAGAAAGAAAAGTATTTGAAAATGTCGTCTGCTGAAATTTTAACCTGTATGCTAAGTGTTAAAATGCTGTGAAGACAATGACTCATGTTCGAAATTTCCCAACTTGGATATATATTCAGTATCACATGCTAGCCTAGCTTATCCAAAAAAACAAAATCTAGTTTTGCTAACCATTACCAGACTCTGGGCTAATTTAGCAGACGACAAATTGATGATAGTTTTCTTATTTTTCCCAGAAAACAGGATTTGACATTTCATGCAAATTGTCTCCAATGCAGACAATTTGCAGGAAATGTCAAATCCTGGTTTCTGGAAAAAATATATAAAACCTACTCCAAAATATAGTCTGCTGAAGATTTTACTGTTAAGCGTTAAAATCCACGTGATAAAATACTTGTATTTTATCAAATGCGTCACCTGTAATTTTGGTGCATGGGTTACGAAATAACCAGATAAGATACGAGTCAGGTCACAACTAAACAAACATTGTGGCCACTGAGGTCACTAAACAAACATTGTGGCCACTGAGGTCAGTCTATGCATATGCGAAGCCCCAAGGAAATGTTCGTTCTACGCTTGAACAATAAACAGACCACCATTACGAAAACATGCCTATTCAGATATACTGAAACTTTTACCAACAAAAAATGAAAATTTTCAGATAAAAAAATCTAATATGTTTTTATATTTCTGCTCAAAACATAGATTATGGGTACTCGTTAGAGGCGGTTCTAACGAGTACCCACAATCTATGTATTTGAGCAGAAATAAGAAAAATAATGCATACCCCTATAAACCCTAGTTTTATTATATAAAAGTGGGGTTTAAGGGGGTCAACATTATATAGGCATGGTTTCGTGATGGAGGAATCCAGAGAAGGAACTGATCAGACCGCGCAAACCCGTTCTGTGTCTTCGCTGTTCTCACACACATATCAAATCCGTCGGTTTTACTGAGGCCGGTCAGATTATACAGTGAACCCTCGTTACAACGATAGGATTTGTCCCCAAAGACGTTGCCATTAAAATGAATTCGCTGTTGTACAGAATACTTGAGCAGATTGGTATGTAAGAAAGGTCTTGTTTTGTTCTTATTTCCTCAGAAAACATATGTTTTTGATATTTGTTTGAATCGCCTCACTGAGGCGATTCTAACATGTTCTATTAAATACAAATTCTTGCATAGTTTGTGACCCACTGCTACCTCCTGGGCGAAGGTTTCATGACAGTCAAAATATCATTATAACGAACTTTGTCGTTTTATCGAGTGTTGGTTTTAAGAGGGATGTCTGTATCCGAGATAAAAAATAAAAACTGGTCATACTTCGCGAAAATCAAATTTTCCATATTCATACAGCCAAAATTCTGCTGATCGGGATATTCGCTGATTTTATCAAGGCTTCGATACAGAGCAGACATCTGAAAAGATTCCGACCAGACAGCAAGGAACAGAAACTTGATTGAAGTTCTTTTTTTTTTTTTTATCAAGGCCTCTGTATCGTGCAGACGACAGCTAAGATTCAGATCAGACGCAGCAATGAACAGTATCTTGATTGTTCTAGGCGAATATCAGGGCCCAGTTGTTCTGACAAAACATAACGAAGTTGTTAGCTAACGTGAGGTTAAAATTTCTATCTTGAAATCTGGCAAATATATTGAAATTTTTTGCAGCAACATTTTGGCAGCAAAAATATCAATGTATTTTGATAATATCTTAGCTACAACAGCTCGTTAAGCTAACGATGCTTTAAACAACAGGACCCAGATATGATATTATCTTAGCTTAATATAGGCGAGCCTCGCCACGGAAAATGCGCCTTCACTCATCAGTGCATATGCAGAGAGAGAAACGCCTAACTCAGAGCCTTCGCTGCCCGCTACAAAGCAGAACCAGATATGTAAAACATCTATGATAAGACTGTACGACCTACTGTTTTAATATGCTGCGAGGACACCTTATCTCGTGGCTCGGCTCAAATGCAGGCCCTGGTACAGGTTAGGAGGGCCAATGTTATTCGCATATACAGTCGAACTTCAATGGCTCGAACCCCTTTGGGACCATGGAAATTTGTTCGAGATATGGGTAAATCATTACGCCAGGTCAGGAAGCAAATGGCGACAATTTAGTGATTTTTTTCAAGCTTCTGGACAATAATGGTATGTTGTGTGTACTCATTAGAATCGCCTCGACGAGGCGATTCTAATGAGTACACACAACATACAATACCATGATAAAATAAGAAAAAAATCATTAAATATTTGTTTTCTTGAGCTATTGGAAGAATTTTGTAGGGACTGAAAAAAGAGTTCGAATCATCCACGGTAAACGAGCCATCCGTGTTCGAGCCATTGAGATTATACTGTAATAAGGAAAAGTGATTTTCGAGTCCATGATTCTGACATCGGCATGAACACACGTAAGTTTTAGGATCTAATTGGACGACATAATACATCCAGACTGTAGCAAGTCAGATGGTTGTTTTTTCCCAATACACTGTACTTACACGTAATCTCCTCACCATGAAGGCGTTATGAAGATTACAACATTTCTTTTTGTAAGCAATGGAAATTTAGGTGCCATAGCTCGTATGAGCAATGGCACTTAAATTTGCATTGTTTACAAAGGGGTCAAAATTGCCCCTAAACAAGAGTTTCAAAAATATGTTTGAGTTACTACAGTCTTGCGCTCAACCCTCGACATGTAGTTTCTATGAAACATGGGTTGGGGTCATATCAAAATCATACGCCTAAATACGCTACCTATCTGGGGGCGAAAATGTGATTACATGTAACTCCACAAATCTCGGATTAAGTGATTAATCATTGTATTTGAGGTTTAATGATTCCATCAACAATATTTTAGTCACATCATGTCGAGACGGTCAACATAAAACGTCAGGGTTGCGTTAGACTGACTCCGGTCTCCAGTGACTTTTTTCCTTATTCTCCCGTTTGATAATCTACTGAAAATAAAACCAAAATAATATCACGACTATAAAGGCTGGTCTCTAGTGACCAGCCTTTAAAGTCATGATATTAATTTGGTTTTATTTTAGTGGACTGTTTAAACAGGATTATACGGGAAAAAAATATATATATTTGGCCACTGGATACTGGAGCCAGTCTAGGGCTGCGGTGAAGGAAAAAAAGAGCATTGACTTGACCGAAGATGATGACGAGTTTACTTTAGGTTTAACAACGCGTCAACCCATGAGGGTCATTTTGCGTCAAAATGGTATGTCAACTTGGTTCTACCTGATCGATTCTGATGTGTTAGGGTTTAACAACACGTCAACCCTAGTGGATCATTTTGTGTCGTCTCCCAGAGAAAGAGAAAGAAGAGCCATCTATGACTGAAAGATTGTTGAAAGCGACGTTAAGCCCAAATCAAACAAAAACAAGAGCCATCACGAAAACATGCCTATATAATTTTGACCCCCTTAAACCCCACTAGTAAAACTGGGGTTTACAGGGGTATGCATATATAGTAAAGCTGGGGTTTCCAGGGGTATGCATCATTTTTCTTATTTCTGCTCAAAACATAGATTGTGGGTACTCGTTAGAACCGCCTCGTCGAGGCGGTTCTAACGAGTACCCACAATCTATGTTTTGAGCAGAAATATGACAAATTTTAGAATTTTTCATCTGAAAACTTTCATTTTTTTGGTGGTAAAATTTTCAGTATATTTGAATAGGCTTGTTCTCGTAATGGTTGAAAGAGATGGACAGGGAAGATGGAGGAACAGGAATGTAAGCCAATATCAGTTGGACGCCCCAGTGACGTAAGATACACAACTTCGCCACACCCGACCACCCCACCACACAATTCAAAATTTTTATGTGTCTACGGAATAAATCCCATTCAATAACACTGAAACTCTCCGTCAAATATAGCTTCCTAAAGTCTCATTTGTGTGTAGTACTTAAAATATGAAAATACGAACGATGAACGCTTAAAAATATACCCTTAGCTGAAAGAAATAGTACTACAAACATATACCAATCTGTATTCCTGATTACAAACCACACCCAGCTAATCGTCCAAACTTATTAGAATTTTGTGAAACATAAGTAACTGCTAATCTTAAGGGCATGCGCGACCAATACGTGTCATATGACATCTTTTCATTCAATATTGCAAGTTTCCCCAGTCCCAAATGTGATATTTAGGTTGAGGACGCTAAAATGGTCGTTCATTCGAAACAGCCTACATAATAACCTTTTACAATCCTACAAAACTGTACTACCATTACACATTTATGGTTCATAGATGGCCTTGAACATACCTAGAAATATGCACACAGATTAACCTTTCTCTTGCTGAACACGACATGCCCTGTCTTAGCAAACAGTGTAGATCCAGGTCAGCTGGCTCCTGAAGAAGCCGCCTGATCTGGATCTGCACTGTTTGTCATTAAGTATGTGAATTTATATCAACAATCTGGATCAAGTAATCTGATTGGCTGAAAATTAGAAATGGGCGTGGCATCTTAATTTATTCAGCATGACAAGGGTTGAAGTGTTTCGCGGTGCAGAGTCGCACAGCTCCAGATAAGGCACTGTTTTCAAACAAAGGTATTGTTATTTTTCTTATCCTTCAACAAAAACATACGTTGTGGGTACTCATTAGAAGCGCCTCATCGAGGCGCTTCTAATGTGTACCCATAACATATGTTTTAATGGAGAAATAATAAAAACACTATCTGGATATCCACTCTTATGTGAAGCTGTGGAACATCGCTCGATTAAATTTCAAATCTCTTTTTTTCAAATACACCCTAAATGTTTGGACAAACAGACCAGAACAGACTCTCAAGGCCTTTGCTATTCAACCATCTTAATTTTCTAAAATTACCAGGTAGGTGGTCAAATGAACTTATTCATATTTGGCTTATTTCTTTAATGCCATAAAGACGCATGAAGAATGACATCGTGTCTTTTTACGCAGAGTTATATATCTAATATGCATGCAAAATTGGACTGAAATCTGTGTACAAATACACTTTATCGATGGGAAACTAGACACGTGTACATGGACAAACGGACACACGGCCAAACTGAAAGTCACGAAGGGCTAAAACTAATAACCAATCACTATGATTGATTGTGTTAGTGTTTAACGAAACGTCAACCCTTGTGAGTCAGTTTGTGCTGTCTCCCAGAGAAAAGAGATGAAAGAGATGGACGGGGAAGAAAGAGGATTTGATTTGGGTTTATCGACGCGTCAACCCTTGTGGGTCATTTTGTGTCGTTTCCCAGAGAAAGGAAAGAGATAGAAGAGATATACATGTAGTACAGGAGGTGAAAGAGCGGGACAGAGAAGAAAGAGGAACAGGAATGAAAGTGAAGGAACAGAAGAAATAAAACATTCCCCCTCTGCCTTGCCTACTAAAAGGATAGCAGGCCTTGCCCAACTGGAAGCCAATATCAGTTGGACGCCCCGGTGACGTAAGATACCCGACACCTTTGCCAAACCTCACCCACCCTCCCCTCCCTCAAGAAAGAGGAACAGGAATGAAAGTGAAAAAACAAAAGAAAAACATTCTCCCATCTACCCTTACCTGCTACAATATTAGCAGGCCTTGCCCAACTATAAGCCAATATCATTTGGGGGACCCGGTGACGCAAGATACACGAAACCTTCGCCACACCCGAGCCCGCCCCCCCCCCCCCCTCCACAAGTCACTATGATGTGGTAGGGTATACATAAGGGATACTCGGAGTCCTACGTTTGTCATACACCATAAACAGAAGGAATCAATCACCACTCCGTAATATTACATTGAAATTCACATTCGACATACCTCTAGAAATCGCTTAATTTTATCAATGACAATGTACATGTACGGACAATTATCTTGTTTCCAGAGATTTTCTGAAGGGTACTCGCAAAATATTTTCCTAAGAAAGAAGAAAAAACAATATTCATCTGGATATCCTTTACCAACACACAACGTCGCTCCGACGTCGCCGTGACGTCATGGCGTCGCCGCGGTCATGGCGTCGCTGCGACGTCGGGGCGACGTTGTGTGTTAGCTGGGTTTTAACTTCAGCTATACATCAGACAATACATGTGACAAGTAACGTATAAACCCTTAATAATCGAACACCTTATCCCATTTCAATAACTGTGGAACATGTCCATTTTTCTACATTTTGTTGTGGCTACTCCAAAATACTACTGAATGCGCGGCAAACAGCATAGACTCTAACGTCAGGAGTCAAATTACATATTCTTTTGCGGAATGCTGGTCTTCGATTTATTTTTAAACCGTTTGACCTTTAGATATACTAAACACAACGCGGAAATTACCGATGACTGCACGACTATACTGAGATCGTTATTCTGTGTTACTGGCGCGTCTGCATACAATCGATACTGTAATACAGTCGACTCTCGTTATCTCGAATTCCAAGGGACTCTCTGAAATAATTCGAGATATCCGTAGTTCGACATGTCAGGTTTGCAGAATTGAGGAAAAAATAATTTGATTAACCACATTTAACAAACTGATAGGTAATTGGACTTTTGAAGTTAGAGATATATTGAAAATATTGTGGAAAAGAGGAGAAATTGCTCCTTAGGAGCAATTTCTCCTCTTTTCTACAATATTTTCCATCTGTTGTTAGGTTTTCATGTATAGGCAGGGACCAGATTTTTACTTCGAGATAAGCGGTTATTCGAGATAAGCGAGGTCGAGATAACGAGAGTCAACTGTATACGTGATCCGAGAATTTGAAATGTGAGTAATTTGAAAGGTCAGCTATACTTATCATGCTTCTTTTTACAGTTTGTTAAATGCACTGGACATTGAGAAAACAGTCTGCTAACGCCTTAATAAACCTGTTTATCACCATATTTGAGCCTTTATTGAGTAAACTCGGATTCTGCTAATAAGAAACGGTGTAAACACCATTATAGATGATGATAGTGAGTTAACGTTTTACGTCCCTTTCAATATTATTCAAGTCATATCGAGACGATAGACCGGCCTCGGTGGCTCAGTTGGATGCGCCGTCCGACTGGAGACCAGGAGGTTGCGGGTTCAACTCCCGCCGAGGTCGGCAGCATTCTTCCGTGGAAATTGATAATGAAATATTTTCTACGGTCATTCTCTCCCTTCCGCTCTCTCTTCCGTTGATTCAAGGAGGGCAATTATCAGTTTCTGGCGAAAGAATGTGCACAATACCGGTTAACCGCTTAGAGGGATAAGCCTGCCCAGTAAACGTGTGGTTAGGTAAACTGACCGCGCTCGACATGACCCCATTGGGTTGACTGGGCCGTAAAACTTCAACACAAACAAATATCGAGACGATGGAAGGGTAATAATGAATGGTTCTGTGCAATGAACCCTGTATAGCCATGACATCACGAAAACATACCTATATAATTTTGACCCATTATACCCCACTTTTATAAGGGTTTACAAGGGTATATTTTATTTTCTTATTTCTGCTCAAAACATAGATTGTTGGGACTCGTTCGAACTGCCTCGACGAGGCGGTTCTAACGAGTACCCACAATCTATGTTTTGAGCAGAAATGTGACAATAAAAAAAAAACACGAATTATCTAAAAAAATTCATTTTTTGGCGGTAAAATTTTCAACTATATTTGAATAGGCTTCTTTTCGTAATGAGCTGAATTCCGCTCCATCGAACCCGGAACCTTGTGATCCGAAGTCGGGAGCCCTTACCACTCGGCCACCAGGACAATCTTACACGCATTTACCTCCACAGAAATAGCCGGGAAATGTATGCAAGTTACGAACGCATATTTTAATATGACGTACTATTTGAACAATGAAATGATGTCTATCCTGGACGTGTTTTATTGATCAATGAAATACCGAAAAAGTAGGACAAAACAGAAAACAACGAATGACGCCGAAAATATCAGCGCGTTTTAGTTAAAAGAAAAAAAAAATGCCCCGTTTTATCTGCGGGTGCGGTTTGAAGAAGTGAGGTCAAATAAGATTTCTGATAGCGATAAAAAATGTACCGTTCTGTCTGTTCATGTAAAAATGTCCTATTTTCGCCTCCTCTAGACATCGATAATACGAGCGCTGTTGAAGATAACATCTTTTACTCTCTCTCTCTCTCTCTCTCATCTTTTACTCCTCTCTCTCTCTCTCTCTCTCTCTCTCTCTCTGTACAGTTGCAGATATTTTGAATAAATATTTTCTTACCCCCCCCCTCCCACCCTCCACCCCCATTCACCCCACACCGAGTAAATATGCTTTAACATGTCATGCATTGTCTCCTTAGACAATTTTCATGAAATGTCAACGACTGGAAACAAATCAGAAAAATATCACCAGTTTGCCGCCTGCACAATTCGCAAGTATTTGTAAAGGTTAAATAAATAGCCCATGGTCACTAATGGCATCTTCGAGTTGTTTTAAGTCTTATTACAAACACTAAATCCTAGTCACAGTGCAAATAAAGCGAACGTGAGACATTCCACGTGTGAATGAATTCTCATACCAATCACAAACAGCAAAGCTCCGAGCTTACACCCTGTGCAGTCTGGTCTGGATATTCGTTATTCTAGAATTTCCGTAAGGTCCGGGTATAGTACATGTACTCAATGGCTCGAGCATCTTTGGGACCATGGAAATTTGTTCGAGATATGGGTAGTTCGAGCCACTGAGGTTATTCAAGGCGCCAGGTCAGGAAGCAAATAGCGATAATTAAGGGAAATCTTTTCAGTTTTTTACGCAATAATTGTATGTTGAGTGTACTCATTAGAATCGCCTCATCGAGGCGATTCTAACGAGTACACACAACATACAATGTCATGATAAAATAAGAAAATATCCCAAAATATTTGTTTTCTTGAGCTATCGGAAGAATTTTGTAGGGACGAGTTCGAATTAGCCTTGGTAACGAGCCAACGGTGTTCGAGCTATTAAGGTTCGACTGTATATCGATACTGAGCAGTTAAGTGATACTGTATTGGCAGCGCAGACTTGTCTTTGGCCTGTATCTATGAATAGTTCCATCATATCACGAAAACACGCCTGTATACTTTTGACCCCCTTAAACCCCACTTTATATATAGTAAAACTGTGTGATTCACAGGGGTATACATTATTTTTTCTTATTTCTGCTCAAAAACATAGATTGTGGATACTCGTTAGAACCGCCTCACCGAGGCGGTTCTAACGAGTACCCACAATATATGTTTTGAGCAGAAATATGAAAAATATCAGATTTTTTATCTGAAAATTTTCAGTTTTTGGAGGTAAAATTTTCTATATATTTGAATAGGTGCGAGGTGGAAGCGTATTATAACAAATTGATAATATATTTCTTATTTTCTCAGACAACAGGCTTTGGCATCTCATGCAAATCGTCTCCAAAGAGAGACAATTTGTCCTGTGAAAAACCGACAAAAATATTTCCAAATGCGGTCTTCTGAAAATTTTACCGAGTACTCTAAGTGTTACCAGGTCTATTACTGTAAATGTCTAACTACATAGCGAACAGTGTAACCCCTGACTAGACGCTGCATTCTGTGGCGTTTGACCTAGGTCTACACCGTCTATGAGTGTGTTTTGTAAGACCCTAGGCGCCATTGAGTTTACATTTGAGATAAAAGAAACTTAAGCGTTTGTTTGTTCCCTGTGGGTATGACAACACAGACAATTTTCCTTTAAATACGTGCATGCCTCCACGTTGTGAATGGAACGCTGCGTGGTTGGATTGAATTTCGATTTTTTTTTTTCTTCAATTCGATGGTTGACTGATACCACGCCGGGTATATAGTCTCACCGGGAGAAAAGTACGAATAGAGAAAATTCTGTTGATTCAACCAATCAAATTCCACGGAATGCGTTGTCGCATCAGCTACAGTGAATGAGCAACTATGGACCGTTTTCATACGGGCTACTGACCACGTGATTACATTATGCCACGTGGCCTATAATTGCGGTCGGCACAAACATTAAGCCAAATTTTACCTGGATTATATACTATATTCCCTTTGGCTTTGGTTAATATTCACTTTTAAATTTTATCTTGTGTTTAAAAATACAGCTTTAAGAAGCAATTTGACTGCTTTTCCTAAGATAAATACAACTGTTTCAGTATCAGCGCAACCGTAATATTGCTTTATGGTGACAATTTTAACGCCTAGTTTTAGCTAGTAAATACATGTAGTTAAAATATGTGTTAATATTTATGATATGTAAATGATCAGTCGATGAGAATCTCTTCTGAAAAGAAACATTTGACGACTGAAAGCTGCTTTATTTTTCTGAGAAAAAACAAACAAAAAAAAAAAAAAAAAAAAAAAAAAAAAAAAAACAAAAAAAAAAAAAAAACAACAAAAAAAAAACAACAACAGCCATTTCACTGTCCGATAAAAGTAAACTACAACATTCTGCCAACCACTACCAGAACGAGGCTACAACATACTCTGCGTTAACGACCGAGAGCTTCCGAATGATTTTATTGTGTGACGTAGTGTTTAAATTGGTCTGTTGGGGAGGAAGTGTATACCAGGTTTGATGACAGTATACCTACCAGGTTTGATGAAATGACTGACAAGATATGATTTATACTGACACGATTTAACTGAAAATTCAAAACTGAAAAGTGAGTTAATATACACAGTGAGTAAATACGCACAAATATTTTGTAGATTCTCACATCTGCCTATGTGATATATTGTAAAATTGTTACTACTCACATTACAATTGTACCTCTGGATAAAAAAAAAAAAAAAAAAAAAAAAATCAGTTGACAAAATTTTGAAATATTTTCCTCCAGAAAACAGGATTTGACATTTCATGAAAATTATGTCCTTTGGAGATAATTTGCATGAAATGTCAAATCCTGTTTTCTTGGAATAATAATTAGAGAAATTTGAGCAATTTGAAATCAAAGCACTGATAGCACTGGTGGGCCAAATGTCTCTTAAGCCCCGTTTATATGCATTAAGTTTACCCCTAGGGGTAAATTTACCCCTATGGGTAAATATTTGCCCCACCTTGTTAAATACCCCTATGGGTAATGGTTGCGTTTATATGTGTTTTAGGAAGAAGGGGCAAATGATAGTTTTCTTTTTATTTAAAAGCTTGTCTATAATAGCAGCACTGTTTCTTTCACCTGAGAATATTTAGCAGATGACAAACTGATGTTATTTTTCTTATTTTTCCAGAGATCTTGATTTGACATTTCATGCAAATTGTCTCCATTGATGACAATCTGCATAAAATATCAAATCCTGTATCCTGAGAAAAATAACCCAAAATATTTCAAAATGTCATCTGGTGAACATTTTACCCAGGTGCTTAGCGTTAATCTGCATTATCAAGCTTCAGATACAAGAAGTAGGGAAAGAAAATTTTTGGTGAAAAAAAAGTATTATTTGGTGGTCAGTAATATAATGTTCCTGATTTTACTGCTGTATTCCAAAATGTTTAGCTAATATTCCACAGGAGCAAGACAGTATAGCCCCAACAAAGTTTGGGCAGGATCTATAATATTCTGCTGTAAACAAAGCAATTATGCCACTATACTGACATGTATTGATGGGGCAGGAGGGCGGGGGGTGGTTTCGGTGAGGCGAAGGTGTCCTGTAGCTTTTGTCACAGTATAGACCCTGATTATGACCAAATGTGTAAGCAGATGGTACTTTTTTTTTTCCACGCATCAGTATGTGACCCAGACATGAAACAAGCATTAATCAACGGAACTAACTGGTAATAATCAAGAAAAGTGATAATAATAATACATAAAAATTAATTATTTGACATCGCTTTTTATAATTCAGGTTAGGCTGTATGAAAATGTTGAATGTTGGCATAGGACCTGAAACTGGGAATACCAGGGAACTCAATTCTGGTGACATAGATCTGTACAGTCTGATCAGGGTATTTGCTATTTACCGATGGGATTCTACATATAAAGATAAACTAATTGTTCATCGGTAATGATTGTCCATGATCATTGCAAACCCCTTTGTTAGTATTTAGTGTGTTTGCAGATGGGTGTACTCAAGTGATTGTCACATATTAAACTGTTAAAATGTCATGTGTGTGAGTATCTTAGACCATAATCAGACTGTGCGGAGATTGTTGAATAGCTAAACAGTCTGTTCTGGTACCATTTTTGTATCCCCTGGTAATTTTTGTTTAGTCATCAACCTTTACCACTCTGTTTCTCTGGGCGAAATTAACAGATGCCAAATTGGTAGTATTTCTGTGGTTTTTTGGTTTTTTTTTTTCCTCAGAAAATAAAGGGATGGCGCCATTTTCTTGAAATGTCAAAGCCTATTTTGTGGGAATAATAAGGAAATATTTCAAGTTGTTGTCTGCTAAAAAATTTTACCCTCAGCGATAAGCGTTAAGAAATGGGAACGATAAGCGTTAAGAAATGAGAATTAATTTTAGTCATCAAATTTGTTAAAAATACTGCGAAAACTTTCTTGATAACATTAACTATTTAACTATAGATCAGCACAAAAGTGTGCTACTCGATCAGCACCATAATAACTATAAATCATATTTGCCTTGACTCAGTATTACTAGCTACTAGCATAATAGTATTCTTGTCAAATAACTCACTTCTGACCACAACTTGCAAACATAAATTTGTGACTGAGAAGGTACATTTGCAGACATCAAGTAAATAAACAAATAAAATTTATGCAAAATAAACATTGTATACATGTATTTTGAGGCATTCCAAACATATTTACAAAATTTACCCCTATGGGTAAATTAAACATTGCGTTTACATGACGAAATATACCCCTAGGGGTAAAATACCCCTAGGGGCAAATATATTTGCCCCTACCCTTGAGCTGGGGCAATTTACCCACGTGGGTAAATTTTGCCCCTAGGGGCAAATGCGTTCACATGACAAGTTTACCTCTAGGGGTATATTTGCCCCTAGGGGTAAATTTGCCCCTAGGGGCAAACTTATGTATATAAAAGGGGCATAAGTGTAAGCTGGACGAGGACTTAAGACAGTTTCATTTAACCCTTAACTTCCTGTAATTTCAGCAAACCCTGATCTAGGACTGCACTGTTTGCCAATGTCCCAGTGCATGTTTTACAGATAACCCTCTGTCAACAGCACTCTGACGTCACAACGACAAAAGTCGTTTTTGGCTATAAATAACTGTTAACCGGATTTCGTCTAACGCGCGGTTTGATTTATTCACGTGGCGTTTGTATCTACTCGATTGTAAACGCCAGTCGCATACTAGAAATAACGAAGACCATGATCACTGATCAGGCTGCGCATTAAGTAATCTGATCTGGGCTTTTGTTGTGCACTGCTAGATGTCGCATTTGATCTATTTTGAATAGAGAAGGATCTAAGCAGACTGTGGCATTTTTTTCGCAAGATCATAATCGATCATATTTATCCCACTGAACTTCAATTAACCCATTTATGCCTAGCATCCCATATAAGGTCGTCTGATCAGGATCTACTCTGCATTAATTACAGAAATTTCTATAAAACATGGTAATACATGTAATAACAAAAATCATTGACATCCTTTCTTTTAAAAATGGACTGGTCCAAAAGAGTTAAGGGAGAAAAGACCATGCACTCAGTATAAATGGGTAAAATAAAACTTCAAAGGGACCGGACAAAAATGAAATCAGATCCATTCTATCACTGATGTTCTCTCACAAACAGGTCCGGATCATCACAGAAATAACCATGAGACAATCCATTTTTTCGAAGCATTTCAAAGAGTAACTAACAAGATTAAAATAAGCTTTTTCGCTTACTGTCAGCTCTTGCTTCTGTTGTCTTATATTTGTATACTGTTATCAACTATTGAATAAATATTGTTTAAACCAAGATTGTCCATGTTATAAAAGAGAAGGTTTTAATACAGACGTTGTGCGACAGACTGCATGCCCATCATGGTTTGGTAAGGCCTGAACAAAAACTTTGTTTGGGGTCACGTCTCAAAAAACGATAGGTAATTGTATTTATTTTTTTTTTAAATATTTTGTTTTATCATTAATTGAAAGAATCGCAAATATTACCATTAAAATTGGATTTTTCTTTTTTTTCTCGTAAATAATGGGGGGAAAAAACAAAACAAAACTAACAAACAAAAAAAAAAAAAAAAAAAAAAGATTTCGCCAAAAAAATCTAGGCAGGGTCGGGTTATCCTAAACAATTTTTTAAGCCTATTGTATCTTCTTTAACACTTTCATCCCCAAGTTTCTGTAATGGATTATTCCGTCTTGGAATTTGGACATGTTCATTGTCGCAAACAGGGATATCAGTCAAATATTTAGTACCGAATAGCAAACAGTGTAGATCCTGATGAGACGGCTCGTTACCGTCTCATCTGGATCGAGCCGCCTCATCAGGATCTACTGTTTGTACGAGTATTTGTTTTGGTCTACCAGGCTGAACGGGTTAATTGCATGACGATGGTTACGTTCCTGACCTATTAATACCACCCGTGGGTGGGCACCTGATACTATTTCCTTAGCCTGGCCCTCCGTGGATCCACTAGTGTTTTTCTTTTGCCCTGGCCGCCAGTGGATATCGTTTTGTCATATTTCATCGCAATTTATTTATTTTTTTATTCTGCAATGATACACTCATTCAGTGAGAAAATCTCTGAGAATCGAAACAGTTTATGCATTCCGAACAATGCCGGAACCTAGGGTGAAAATTAGGATCCTACATGTATAAAACTGATTTAATCCTCCCCCTCTCCCAACCCCATCCGGTTTTCAACTTTTCCACAACTGAAAATTCTAAGGCGGTGGCTCTGATATACTGTTCGTCCTTAGTAATTATTGTGTGGCTCCCGACTGCAGAGTAATTTTTGTTCTATTTCGTTTGGTGCCTTGTTCTTACGTTTGCTCGGTCCTTTTTAGGGTGTGAGGAAGAGGAAGTCGGTTGGCTGGCTAGTCGTTTAGCTATATGTTCTGGCTCGATTAATCGGATAATCGATTAATTGATCGATAAATACCACAAAAATGATTATCGTTACTGATTTGCTAATAATCGATCATTTGATTTCTGTTGCCTTAGTATTCAGACACGTCAACTCTTTATACCATACTTAATCTAAAATTTGAACAAGTACAGCTTACTACCCATTGTTGTGTCTAAAAATAGCTGGATGAGTGGCAAACAGTGCAGGCGTTTGCGGCGTCTCATCAGGGTCTACACTGTTTGCTTAGGCCTATCTGGTCAAATACATACAATAAAGTATAAGAAATGGTTAAGATTCATGCTCAGACAGGTACAATTATGACCAAATCTTCGTGATTACTAATCGATTATCGATCACAATGGCGGGACTGATAATCGATTATCTTTTCAGCTCCGATTAGCCAGCCTAAATATGTTCCCATTTGTTTGCTTTTTCTCTCGGTGTCGGCCTGTCGGGAGGAAGACAGTAATTTACGATACAGACTGTCTCTCCAATGATTAAATATAATCCACTAAAATAAAACCAAAATAATATCAAGACTATAAAGGCGTAGACGCCGTAAATTGACCAGCCTGGTTTTATTTTAAAGGATTATCAAATAGGATTATAAGAATAAATATTTGGTCACTGGCGACTAGAGCCAGTCTATCTACAATTGTGAATTTTGTGTTGGGGTTTAACGACACGTCAACCCTTGTGGGTCATTTTGTGTCACCTCCCAGAGAAAGGGAGAAAAGGGATAGAAGAGATAGTAGAGGAGATGAAAGAAATGGACAGGGAAGAGGAACATGCAGGATTGAAAGTGATTTGTATTGAAGTTTTACGGCCCAGTCAACCCAGTGGGGTCATGTCGAGCGCGGTCAGTTTACCCAACCACACGTTTACTGGGCAGGCTTAGTCCTCTAAGCGGTCAACCAGTATGGTGCACATTCTTTCGCCAGAAACTGACAAATGTCCTTCTTGAATCAGCTGAAGGAAGAGAATGACAGTAGAAAATATTTCATGATCAATCTCCACGAAAGAATGTTGCCGACCTCAGCGGGGGGGGGGGGGGGGGGGGGGTCCAACCCGCGACCTCCTGGTCTCCAGTCGAACGCGAAATGAAAGTGAAAAAAACAGAAGAAATAAAAAAATTACATTCCCACTCTACCCTTACCTACAAGGATAGCAGGCCTTGCCCAACTGTAACAATATAGGGATCAAACATGGTTATTCATGCATTAACATTTGCAAGGTCCGGAGGGAGGTGTTGAAAACCGAGGCCGGGGGCCTCGGTTTTCAACACCTCCCAAGGGACCTGGCGAATGTTATTGTATTGAAAAAACATGTTCGATCGTTATTATTGCATAAAAAACTGAAAACATTTGCTACATTTCGCGTTATTTCGTGCACTAATTTGTTTCGCCTTTTCACCGATGTCTCGCGAACGCAATTTCCACGAAGCTCGTTCTAGGGCCGGGCTGTACACATGTCGTAACGGCAGCAAATCTGTGGCCCCGATACGATCATATTGAAAGTTGCGTAGCCGTGTATCAACAGCGCGTGAATGGCATTGTTAATACAAGGCTTTACGCTGGTTAATGCACGGCTGTTAATAATGTGCGACACTGCTTTTTTTGCAATAATAATAGTTGGACGTCCCGATGACGTAAGATACACGACACCTTCGCACCATCCAGGCACCCCCGTTACACAATGTATGATCTACCATCAAAAAGCTAATCTTGTTCATGCTGTAGGAAAGAGCAGACTGATACGGGTCCTATCTAGCGGCAAGTGTATTTAAGCTTTGCACTTTCTCGTCAGTATCAGCAGATGTCAAACTGAAGATTTTTTTCAAAAAAAAAAAAAAAAAAAGAGAGAGAGAAGATTTTTTCATATGAATTAGACAATCTGTAACGTGTATGAAAGGTAAAGCCCTCTATTTTCTAGGAAAAATAAGAAAAAAAAAACAACAAAAAAACAACAAACAAACAAACAAACAAAAAAAAAAAAAAAAAAGAAACAAAAACAAACAAACTTCAACATATCATGCATGTCGTCTGCTGAAAACTGTATCCATCATGTTTAGGCGTAAATTTTCCTTTTTTCGTGACGCAACACAAATACCGAAAGGAAACTGAAAGAAGTCATCTGACAGTTGATATTAATGTTTCTATAGATGCGACATTTAAACACGATCAGTTGATAACAGTTTTTTTTTTCAATTTTATTATCATGTTACCATGGTATTTTTTCTTTTAAACTGTCAATAAAACTAATATGCCAGTACTGTATATGTATATTCTATAAGAAAAACGGGTTGGTGAGTCTGTGACGTAAGAAAAAAGCTGCAAAAGGCCATTAGTGAAAAACAAAACAAAAAACGTCGCCACCAGGGGCCGACGCTGTGTGGAACACTACGGTTTCACCGGCATTGCCAATAACGAAGACCCTAGTGGAGAATCAGTCGATTGTGTTGTTAAGTTCAGGTATAAAATAAATTAATCTCTTTCATATGAGACGATGACCGACTGAATGTTCATAAGACCCCTTTCAAGTAAAACTAAGCCGAAAAAAAAAACAAAAAAAAAAAAAAACAAACAAAAAACAAAAAAAAAACAAAAAAAAAAAAAAAAAAAACAACAAGCTCTGACAAGCAATTCTGCTTAGGGGCTAGAAATCTACATTTCATTTTTTTTTTTTTTTTTTTTTTTTTTGATTGCGTGCTGTTGGCCCGCATATTGTTGGTGGATGTAGTTGATCCAACAATCTTTCAATTAGCTCTACATTAGGCCTATACAGACCCTCCCAGGGGAGAGGATACCATGTTTGATCAAGCTTCGTTGTTCTCTGTAAGTAATCGGCCATAGGCCTATTTCCTAAAGTGATTTTCAGTTTTCCATGTTCCCCGAAAATAGTTTCGTTCCTTTGTCTCTAAAATTTTAGCCAATTTTCCCTAAAACGCAATGGGCATGCACCTTTGTTCCCAGTACTCGCCCATCCCCCTCCCTCTGGGAAGGCCTCATTTCAACATCAGTGGTATTTCTTCATTGATGTCCTATGTACTATAATAGTGTTGGCAGAATGGTAAACATGGCAGGCGCTTTAGGTTAGATTTGGATGTCATGACACTATTTGCTCAGACATGTTTGTTCGAATACGTTGTTCTTGACCGCCGTGTTTGCCCTAAGCGTTTTAAAAGAAGCGAGACATATATCCACGTGCTTTGTTGTGTGATAAAACAATAACAGGTTGCAAGTTGAACTAACGAAAAACTACACTAAAACAAGTTATGCAGGTATGATAAAAGTAAAGCCCCATTGGTCGATTTAAATTTAAGAACTGAAATATACTAAACTTACAGAATTTCTTAAAGTAAAGTTCTGCTGTTCGTCAAGTTGTAAGCTAAAAATAAGTTCTGACGTCATATGTGGGGTGATCATTAAATTATTAAAACACGCCTAAATAATTAAAACACGCCAGCAGCGCACATTAAATTTTCGTTACAAATTCTGCCTTCTTAAACAGGCAGAAAAGTGTGCTTCTGTAACGTATGTGGAAGTATGTTAAAAACTTGCTCAATCTTTGTCAAAAGAATCTGGCTTTCCGCCTGTAAAAATATACAAATAAATAAAAACAACCTGGCTTTATAAACCGACAACCTCGATCCGATCACCAGTCGGGGCGCTGCCTCTATGTGACAGCTGCCTGGTAGCGTTAAAAATCTGATCAGTCAGCCAATCACCAGTCGGGCGCGCATCCAACTGTCACCGAGGCCGGCAGGCCGGGACATAAAATGTTTAAAAAAAATAAAAAAATAAAAAAATAAATAATAGAATCTAATAGAAAATAAAAATAAATAGAAAAATAAGAGCTGTTGCAGGACAGCATAGCTAGCCTGATTTGCGTTTGGCAGTAAAATGAAACAAGAATTCCGCGGATGTCGACGTCGGTCCTGCATTTGCAAAGTGATATGTGTAGGCTATAGGCCCTAATACATATAGTGAAATTTTATTTAAGTAAAATACTTTACACTTCGGGTCATACTGACCCATAATCGGAAATGATGATGTTTATAAATGAAATATTCAAAATATAACACAAAACTCACGTACTGGACCTTTTAAAATATAGGTCACGATGACCTGTATTTATTTTAAGTCAAAGCGGGTCATAGCTTACTGACTCATAATCTAAAAATACGATGTTTATACACCATATAATCTTCAAGATTTAAGATAAAATCCCTGGACTGTAAAATGTAGTTCACTGTAACCTACTTTTATTTTGAGGTAAAACCAGCTCATACTGAGTTTTAATCGAAATGTATAGTGTTTATACAGGGAATACTTTTCAAAAGATAAGGCAAAATTACTGGACTAAGGTATATATCATTGCGACCTACATTTAAGGTCAAACTTTGGATCATACTGACACATAATCAGAAAGGATGATGTTTATTCACGAACTCTTTGTTAAGATATAAGGTAAAATCACTGGACTGTGAAATGTACGTCACTGCGACCTACATTTGTTTTGAGGTCAAACTTCAGCTCATACTGACTCATTATCGGAAAGCATGGCGTTTATAATTAAATACTTTACAAGACATAGGGTAAAATCAATGGTATAGTCAGTGTGACCTACATCGATTTCAAGGTCAAATTTTGGGTCATACTGACTCATAATCAGAAAGTATGATGTTAAAACATGAAATACTCTTCAGTATTTAAGGCAAACATACTGGACTGTTAAATATAGGACACAGTTACTTACATTGATTTCGAAGTCAAACTTCGGGTCATACTGACTCATAATCCAGAAGTATAATGTTTATATACCAACTATTCTTCAGGATACAAGGTTTAATCACTGAACTGTGAAATATAGGTCACTTTGACCTATACTAGTTTGAGGTCAAATACCAGGATAATCTGAACGTAAGGTGATTGTATATGAAATACTTTTCAAGATAATGCTAATTCGCTTGGCTTCGAATTAAATGCCACTTTGACTTACTTTATTTTGTGGTCAAACTTCCTGTCATACTGACTCATAATTGGAAAATATGGTGTTAATACATGAAAATCTCTATAAGATGAAAGGCAAAATCACTGTACCATGAAATATAAGTCAGTGTAACCTACTTTGTTTTTAGGTCAAATTTTGGGTCATACTGACTCATAATCCATAAGTATTGTGTTTATACGTTAAATACTCTTCAAGAGATAAGGCAAACTCTATGGAGCAAGACATGTAATTCACTGTGACCTACATTTTTTTTGTATCAAACTTCGGGTCATACTGACTCATAATCCATAAGTATGATGTTTATAGATCAAATACTCTTCAAGATATAAGGCAAAATTACTTGACTGTGAAATGTAGTTCCCTGCATAGATCAAACTTTGGGTCATACTGACTCATGATCCATAAGTATGATGACTGTACATCAAATATTCTTCAAGATACATGTATTGGGCAAAAACTGCTGCACAGTGAAATGTAGGTCACTGTGACCTATATTTATTTTGAGGTCAAAATTCAGGTCATATTGACTCATCATATATAAGTATGATGTTTATGCATCAAATACTCCTCACGATATAAGGCAGAATCACTGAACCTGTAAATGTAGGTCACTGTGACCTACATTTATTCTGAGGTTAAACTTATGGGTCATATTGACTTAAAATTTAACAGTAGTATGGTGTTTATACATGAAACACTCTTCAAGATATAAAGCAAAATTACTTGGCCGTAAAAACTTCAGGAAATCAGGCAAAATTACTAGACCGTAAAATATAGGTCATATTAACCTTCAGTTTATGACCTAGGAGCCTATGCCAAAAGGCTGGCCGATGTCTGACTAAGTATCTAAGTTGTTTTCATAATAGAAAAGCAGGAAGAAAACACTTTTTACAGGTGTCCTAGATTCTGACGTATAACCCCACCCGGGTCATATACCGGTTTATGTCTGGGAATGAAAGCCGACCCTCCAGCCTACCTATGGTCCAAATACGAGGCATCCTGATAAGCGGATATAGAGCTATGAACAACGTACACAAATTAGCCTGCCCTTTGGACCCCAAGCCCCACCCCGAGGGCATGACCAAGGAGCGACACTAGCACGGGTTGAAGGTCTGGGTAAAAAGCATACCGAATTTCAACTTCCTAGCACAAAAGGTACCCAAAATGACCTCAAAGAGAATCGGTTAGTGTTAGGGTTTTACGACCCAGTCAACCATATGGGGTCATGTCGAACGCGGTCAGTTTACCTAACCACAATTTTACCGGGCAGGCTTAGTCCTCTAAGCGGTTAACCAGTATTGTGCAAATTCTTTCACCAGAAACTGATAACTTTTCTTCTTGAATCTGCGGAAGGAAGAGAATGGCCGTAGAAATTATTTAAAGATCAAATCTCCACGAAAGAATGTTGCCGACCCGGCAGGGGTCGAACCTGACACCTCCTGACCATCAATCGGATGCGCATCCAACTAAGCCCTATACATCTGCATACATTGTGACCCCTAGTCCTACCTCAGGCATGACACAGAGGTAACACTAGCACAGAATTTGAAAATTTAGGTCTGGGTAAGTAGCCTACCAAATTTCAACTTCCTAGTATAGTAAAAACGTTAAACTATAATACCCCGCCATTATCGTGTCGCAGGCAGAGAACTCTGTCAAACATTGACGAAATTTGCATATTAGCAATCCCAAACCAGATCTCCTTAATATGAATGTACCAAGTTTGGTTAAATCCCTTGACATTTACACAAGTTATCGTCCGGAAACGAAAATATGGGCGTGTCTCGGGCAGACAAAGCCGTCAAAGTTTGACGAAATTTGTCCATTAGCAATCCAAATTCAGATCTCCATGATATCAATGCACATACCAAGTTTGGTGAAAATCTATTGATGTTTACTCGTTATCATCCGGAAACGAAATATAGACGGACGGACAGATGACAACACGGATATCCAACGTGAAACCATAATACCCCGCCACTTTCATGTGGTTGGGTATAAAATGTACCCGTTATGACCTCCAAGGTAAGCGCGGACGTAAACAGCAATGTTAACTTGAATATTTGTTAGCATCTGGCTACAAACGTGACACACGCACGTACGCATGTACGGACGTAATATCACGGCAAAACGCTATACGCCCCACTCATGCCTTCGGCAGGTGGGGCATAAAAAGAGATGGGCTCCAGGTAAAGAACAACGCCCCTTTCCAGAATATTAAATGTTTCGTCTATTATACTACTACTTCTACTACTACATGTACAACTACTACTACTACAACTACTTCTACTACTACTACTACTACAACTACTACTATTACTACCATTATCACCAATACTACTAAGAAGAAGAAGTAGAAGAAGAAACAATACATATTTGTAGTAGGCTATTTCATCTGCAGCTCGACGAACAAGATCTAGTATTGATTCTTATGTTTTCCCAGAAGCTATCTATGAAACAACAGCTGGTTGGTATCTATAAGAATAGATGGTTTTAATCCAGCGCTGCATTAAAAGCTGTACCTGAGTTACGGTTCTTTCAATATTTCCTACCTCCTACCTCGATATTTACTCGATCTTGGTAACCCCGGCGAGGTCGGCAACATTCTTTCGTGGAGATTGATCATGAAATATTTTCTACGGTCATTCTCTCCCTTCCGCGGATTCAAGAAGGGCAGTTGTCAGTTTCTGGCGAAAGAAAGTGCACAATACTGGTTTACCTCTTAGAGGACTAAGCCTGTCCAGTAAACGTGTGGTTAGGTAAACTGACCGCGCTCGACATGACCCCACTGCGTTGACTGGGCCGTAAAACCTCAACACAAACTCGATCTTGGGTTAGTAGGCAGCGTGATTTTAGATCCTGTGCAATGAGTTAATAATAGGCCTATCAGATCTCTTTAAGGCAACTTACAGGGGAATTGGTGCACATTCGTGTGTGTGTGTGTGTGTGTGTGTGTGTGTGTGTGTGTGTGTGTGTGTGTGTGTGTGTGTGTGTGTGTGTGTGTGTGTGACAGTGATTTATTTACAATTTTGTACTGTTTAGTCCCAAGGACTCACATGACTGAAATTCTTTGAGTCCCATGATAGAATCACGAGTCTGTGACATATTTTTGAGCAGTTTTCTACTGTATTTTGTCAGTCCAGAGACTCGCATATACAAAATTTGTGAGTCTCAGAGAAAAATTATGAGTATATGAAGCGGGAAAGCAGGTAAAAAATGACTCTGTGTGTGTGTGTGTGTGTGTGGGGGGGGGGGGGGGGGGGGGGGGTGCAACTCTTTGAAACCGATTTTACCGTCCTTCTGAAAAAGGGGTTCACTCTAAAAGGAAGAGTTTGCTCCAACCGGGAACGAATTCTTTCCTTTTAGAGTGGACTTCTTTTCAGAAGGGGGTTGGTGTGCAATGAAGCAAACAGGAAGTCACAGACGTTGCCTCAACTCCCCTTGTGAAAATTGGCGGGAAGTATAGCTGGTGTATCGGGTCCCCTGAACCCATTTATGCCCAGTGGACTATTCTACTTTAACTCTTTGGAGCAGTCCCTTTCCAGAAGAAGGGATGTCTGGTTAGTTTAACTATTACCACGTGTTATAGACGTTTCTGTACATTAAGCAAACAGTGTAGACCCTGATCAGACGCCGCGTTCTGCGGCGTCTGATCTGGGTCTTCACTGTTTAATAATGTCCCTTTTATAGGACGCTAGGCGTAAATGGGTTAAAACATATGCAGAAAATGTTTGCCGACCGCAACTGATAGAGTAAGAGATAAATACCTTGACTCCGCCAACCTCTCGATTTAAGCATTACTATAAGGTCGACCAAGATAGTGAAATACTATACACACCCTCACATGAAAGAAATGTAAGGTGGATAATTTTTGTGACAGTGACAAAAAGTCAGTGGATAGAGCAAGTGATACAGAGTCTTACGAAAAGATCCTATTTATAAAGCCTTAAGGGAAAGGACACCATTTCAGGCGAGGTTTTTGTTTGTGTTGAGGGTTTACGGCCCAGTCAACCCAATAGGGTCATGTCGAGCGTGATCAGTTTACCTAACCACACGTTTACTGGACTGGCTTAGTCCTCTAAGCGGTTAACCAGTAGTGTGCACATTCTTTCGCCAGAAACTGACAACTGTCCTTCTTGAATCAGCGGAAGGGAGAGAATGACCGTAGAAAATATTTCATGATCAATCCCCACAAAGAATGTTGCCGACCTCGGAAGGGGTTGAACCCGTGACCTCCTGGTCTCCAGTCGGACGGCGCTTCAGGCGAGGTAACTCTTTCAAAATGATTTTGCCCCTCTTCGTGTCTTTGCGTTTGGCGTCAAACATGGCTACATGCGAAGGATGGCTCCATAATGACGTCTTAAAAGGACAGGGCCAGGCATGGGTGTAGGTAGGACCCATTAAATTAGCACTATATGGTTAAGCTACTCATCGAGACCTTCATCTTGATACTAGTTGATCCCTTATAATCCCTTTAAAGGTAGGTGGGTCACGGCTAGGTCTGGGTAATACGTCAATCGGGTTCACACGACTTGCATGTACCGAAATACCGGAATACTACTGAAATATCGGAATACCCGTGAAAATCACAGCAATACCTGTGAAAGACACCTACTGAAGACACCAACAGTAGCTTTAATTAACATATAGGAAAAGGGAATTGTGATCATGAAAATTTGGAAAACACTTTAAGGACAACACGACCTGTGCGACCAATGCGTGCTCAGATCAGCCTGCGAATCAGTCTTCGTTGTTCGCATGAGCTTCTTTGGTCTCTGGGCTTTTCAAGATCGTCCTCCAAGTATATGCGTTTCTTAAAGCCAGTATTGGTTTCTTCAGTAGGTGTCTTTCATAGATATTCCTGTATTTTTCGCGGGTATTCAGGTATTTCGGTAGTATTCGGTAGTATTCCGGTATTTCGGTAAGTCATGTGACCGCGTAAATTGTTATTTAAATTTCTCATCAACAGCTTGCATTTGACACAAAACATGAAGCCAACATAACTATGTTTGGAAGCTAAGCCCCAAATACCCTTCTGGAGGTGGTTCAGACTGTCGGGGCTATTAAATTGTAAGGGATACCTACACACTTTACTACGCCGAGCCGGTCAGTTTACCCAACTGCATCTTTCCTAGACTAAAATTAGTCCTCTGCATGTAAGCGGTGAACAAGTCCTTGTGCAAATCCTTTCGCCAGAAACTGACAACTGTCCTTGAATCAGCGGAAGGGAGGGAATGACCGTAGAAAATATTGCAGACATCTCCACGAAAGAATGTTGCCGACCCGACAGAGGTCGAACCCGCAACCTCCTGATCACCAGTCGGACGCGCATCCAACTGAGCCACCGGTGCCGGCCGACAGGGATCGAACCAGCGACTTTCTGATCTCCAGTCGGACGCTTATTCGATTGAGCTACCGCGGCCGGCTTCCTATGCTCGGGCTACGTCGTTTACTCAGGCATAAGCGTTCGAATACACATGTATTTGGGATTGAAACAGTACACATTGAATATTTATATAATGCATAATTTTCCACCAGATTTATGACAAATCACTTATCCTGCAGTTTATCCCGCGGCCATATTTTTTTTTTTTTTTGTATGAATCTGGATGTTGATCAAAACGCAGTCGATCTTATTTACTTAACCTTCACCACTCTCTGGGCTAGCTCAGCAGACGACACATTGGTGATATTTTTCATATTTTTCCAAGAAAACGGGATTTGCACTTTCATGCAAATTGTCTCCATTGAGACAATTTGCAAATGTCAAATCCTGTTTTTGGGAAAAATAAGAAAAATATTTCAAAATGTCGTCTGCTGAAAATTTTACCCCGAGTGCTAAGCGTTAAGTATTCGGACAGAGAGGCATCAGCAAAAAGTGCAGACCCAGATCAGATGCTGCAATACGCCATTTGCCACAACAGAAGGTATTAATACCGGTCATGGACGTTTTCTTTTCTTTCGATTAACGTACCTTCTGGGTAGTTGTACATTTAGTCAAATATACAACTACCCTAAAGGTACTATTTCGTATATTTCTGTTTTAATCGAAACACACACACACACGCACGCACGCACGCACGCACGCACGCACGCACACACACACACACACACACTTCCTGGGACAGGGCATCGCTGAAGGACTGGAAGATTCCCTCGTTTGTTATTTCAACACAGGTGCTGGAGTCAAATACACGAATACATCTCGGGTGGGGGAGGTGGTTGGTTGTTAACTTCCTATATACGGCATGGGGAGGGTGTGGGGGAAGGTTAACTTCCTATATACGGCATAGTACGGATATGCGTGCTGAATGGCCCCCCTTTTTCCGCGCTGCAATGTATATGATTAGCCCTTTTTTTTCAACAAAAAGTATTTGATTGACCCGATTTTTCTTGATTGGTATATGCAGGGCCCCACTTTTCTGACATCCCGGTATATGCACATATTTTTAGAACAAAGAATAGACTCGTCCAAGTGATATGGATAGATGAGTCCATTTGGAGTAACCGGTAATACAGCTGAGTAAGACAGTGTACATTTTGTAAATGCGTGCTAATGTACATGTACAAGATGAAATAAATGGCGTTTAATTTGTGAAATACAAATGTATTATTTTATTTGTAAACATGTATGCAAACAGCGAAGAGTATCTGAATGGGTATAAAAAAATCAGGCCAGTATATGAATAGGTCAACATTTCAGACGATCAAGTATATGAATGTTTTTTCCAAAGGCCTGGTATAAGAATGGGGAGCGGGCCCCCGTAGCCTAGTGGATAAGAGAGTTGACTCTTAATCCATTAGGTTTCTCACCGCTGTGGTTCGAGCCTCGCTCGGGTCACATGTGGGAAAGCCAAGTTCTGCTTACGGATGGTCAAGTGGTTTTTCTCCGGGTTCTCCGGTTTTCGCCCACCTTAGATGAACGATCGGCTCGATATAAGTGAAATATTCTTGAAAGGGCCGTAAAACCCAAATCAAAAAAAAAAAAAAAAAAAAAAAAAAAGAATGGGGTAAGTTTCGAAATACTGGCTCGCACACCCGTACCACAATCACCCACAAGTTACCGCCCCGGCCCCTCCCCCACCCTCGAGGAATACATGTACATGTATTTAAATATCGGTGAGAGACTGATGATGCTTGTCCTCACAGTTTTGACGATCAAGTTACCACTTGTGAAAATGTCGCAGAATGCTGTACCGCTTAAATGGGACAGTATGTAAACCAATTTGTATCGTATTTACTTAAGTATTCGGATTGACAGGCCTAAGCAAGCAGTGTAGACAAGATCAGACACCGCAACCAGGCGTCTAACCAGGGTCTACACATCTGCAGTAATCCAGATTTTTAACACATCAACACGTAGTAAAACAGATGTTCCATCACGAAAACACCTATATAAATTTGGCCCTCTTAACCCCCACTTTTTTATAGTAAAACTGGGTTTACAGGGTATACATTATTTTTCTTATTTTTGCCCGAAAACATAGATTGTGGGTACTCGTTAGAACCAATATATCTGAACAGCCGTGTTTTCGTAATGAATGTTTAAGACGAGTAGTGTTGAGAAGGGACTTTCTCGCGATGGAACATTATTATTTCAAAACTCCAGATATGAGCGGGTATCTAGATATTTTTCTTTATTTTTGCACGAAAACATGTACTGTGGGATTGTTAGGGGCCGGGGTGGGGGGGGGGGGCGGGGGGGGGGGGGGAGGATATTACCCATTAGGAGTGCCTTGGCGAAGTGCTTCTAAAGAATAACGAAAATGTATGGTTTTGGACCCAGAATATATGTTTTTGTGGAAAAATGAGAAAAATACCAACGCTTTTCGGTTGAACAAGTGCGATTAACAGAACTGGGCCGTAATTTGGGTGGGTTGGGTAAATCAGGCCTGATGGTACTTGCATGATAACAGAGATCTGTCAAAAAGGCAATCTCTCAGGGCAATCTACATCAAATTTAAAGAATATTTGGCTAAACAATAAGACACAACTGCCATTCAAATGTCAAATTATTTACAGAAAGTTTGTAGTGAGAACAATTTATAATATTTCTATCGTTCAGAAAAAAAATGTGAGCTTATATAAACCAGGATTGTACATGTGCTATTCAACACGTACTACATGTTTAAACCAATACTTCCAATACAATAAGAGAAAATTGATCAACCGACAGGAAAATAAAAACAGGTCGGTTCAGTACAATCGTTAACTGTTAAATATTTAAAGGTATAAAATACAAGAAGAATAAATATGTAGTTGGCTTACCTAAATTTCTCCAAAAATGCCGGTTATTTGAATAATTTTTATGCGGATACCTGTAAGGTCATGTGACCCTGATTTCATTTACCCGTGTCTATAGACGACTCCAATACACAATGTAGTAAACACAAAAGGTCATGTGACCAACCACTTATCAGGTAAATGTTATGGTAGTCAATAACTGTCGCGCGGGGACTGAATTTTGTCGATCGTTTTCGTACTAACGAGCGCTTTGATATTGAATGAGATTGTTATGACGGTATCAAATCACGTGCATGGGCCTCGAGGCATGGGCCCAGATATGCCTGCGCTTATGCAGTCTGTTCAAGAGTTATGCCATTCACAAACAACGTATTAAACTCGGGGGCCGGGGGGGGGGGGGGGTGGGGGTGGGAGTGGGGGGGGGGGGGGGAGGCGGCGGGAGTAGGGCGTATAACTTGGAGGTAATTGTGATACGGGTGTGCGAGCCAATATTTCGAAACCTCCCCCATTCATATACCTGGCCTTTGGAAAAATGGACCTATTCACCATTCATATACTTGATCGCCCAAAATATACAGCCCCCATTTATTGCTGACAGTTAGACAAATATCGCAGTCAGTTCAGTGAATACCAACACGACAACTCGAGGACGACAAGCAGCCACGAAAAATCTTTGAGCGAAAAATATACGCATACACCGGGATGTCAGAAAAATGGAGCCTTTCACATACGAATCAAGAAAAATCGTGTTATTCAAATACTTTTTGTTGAAAAAAAGGGGGCTAATCATATACCTGGCAGCGCTGAAAAAAGGGGCCATTCGGCACGCACATCCGTACTATGCCATATATAGGAAGTTAACCGCTACCCGCGACCCCCCGCCCCACCCCCCACACACACCGCCCCCTTAACTCTTAAAGTGTCAAGCAAAATTTATAGTAGACTACCTTCTATTTCTTTTTCATTGAAAATGTCTTGACATTTCATGTAAATCGGCAGACGATTCACACGAAAGTTCATGTGACTCATCTGCTTGGCAGCCGATTCACATGAAATAACGAGACTTATTTTCTATGAAAACAAAAAACAAAAAAAAAAAAAACAAAAAAAAAAAAAAAAGAAAAATTTGCATATATACTTAAAAATGTCGTCTGCTGCAGTTGTGATTGACGCTAAAAGAGTTAACGGGTAATACTTGTTGCCATTTGGCAGTTATTCGACATCTAGGGGGTATGTGGAGGTGGGTGGATGGGCATGAAACTCAATGCCACGACAGGCATAGCCGCACTGATACACGTTGTGCAATATTTTATGACATTAAATAGACCATTAATCTAGGTCATCAAACATCCACTATTTTGAGGACTATCCTGGCATCGGGACGACTCGATTAGGCCCAGGTTTTGATGATCTGGAAGGGAGGTTGAATGCCATTCGGATTCTGTTGCGACAGAGAGAGAGAGAGAGAGAGAGAGAGAGAGAGAGAGAGAGAGAGAGAGAGAGAGAGAGAGAGAGAGAGAGAGATATCATATTTACATACGCACGTACTCCACCTAAGTGACAAAAGGTTCTCTCGATTTGTTATTACTTTTATTGACATGTTGCTACCTACAACCTGTTAATGGATTTTTATAATAGTTGTTCAATAGTGATAAAGATATTTCTTGTTAAATGGTTCATTCATGTGACAATGAAGATTATGTGACAGAAGACATACAACACAATTTGAATTTATACAAGTTGGTTCATGCAAAATATTGGATAAGTATTAAAGACGATTAAATTAATTGTTCTTGTTTGGTTTTATTAATAGTTTTATTGTTAACCCAATATGGTCAAGCAAAAGTACTGAAGACTTTCCGTGACTTGAGGTGATGGTAATTTTGACCATTGATTGACATACATACGTACATACATACATACACACACAGACACACGCACACGCACACTCACAAATACACATACGTATACATACATACATACGTACGTACGTACGTACGTACGTACATACATACATACAAACATACATACATACATACATACATACATACATACATACATACATACATACATACATACATACATACATACATACACTACGAGACATATGCATGCTATAAATGAATAAGCATACATACATTTTTTTGTTGATTTGGGTTTTACGGCCCTTTCAAGAATATTTCACTTATATCGAGCCGATCGTTCGTCAAAGGTGGGCGAAAACCGGAGAACCCGGGGAAAAACCATCCGTAAGCAGAACTTGGCTTTCCAACATGTGACCCGAGCGAGGCTCGAACCACAGCGGTGAGAAACCTAATGGATTAAGAGACAGCTCTCTTATCCACTAGGCCATTACGAAAACACGCCTATTCAAATATATATAAAAAATTTCACCTCCAAAAACTGAAAATTTTCAGATAAAAAAACTCTGATATTTTTCATATTTCTGCTCAAAACATAGATTGTGGGTACTCGTTAGAACCGCCTCGGTGAGGCGGTTCTAACGAGTACCCACAATCCATGTTTTTGAGCAGAAATAAGAAAAATAATGTATACCCCTGTAAACCCCAGTTCTACTATATAAAAGTGGGGTTTAAGGGGGTCAAAATTATAAAGGCATGTTTTCGTGATGGCTACGGGGGCTCGCTTATAAGCATACATACACACATACATATTAATCAATTAATCAATCAAGCAATTAATCAATCAGTCAATCAATCAATCAATCAATGAGCCGCAACGTAAGAAACGTAACTACGTATCTTCTGACAGGTGCACCAACGAAGACTCATATAATACTATGCATACTGATAAGAATTTTCGTTGTCCGCATGAAAAACATTGTATCATTGGTTATTCAGATTACGCCCAGCGAAGATTCTGATCAGATTGCGCGAATGCGCAGGCTGATCAGAATCTTCGCTGGGCGACATTGCAGCTCTTTGACTGGGTTGGAATTCCACGCCCCAGTCAACACTATTACGGTCATGTCGATTCAGTGAGTTACCTCAACACACATTTTTCTGGGCAGGCGTAAGCTGTTATACAGTCCTTTGCATCTGTCGGAACTGACAACTAGCGAAAAGGATAGAATGACCGTATAAAATATTCCATAAACAGTCGCCACGTAAGATTGTTTCCGGACCCGGCGGGGATCGAGCCCGCAACCTCCTGATCACCAATATGAAGCGCATCCGACTGAACCGCCGAGGCCGGCGGCGCTCTGGCTCAAATAAGTCAATCCAAAAATATAGAATATTGATCCACGCCATGGGCAAATTGTTCTTTACGACAATATGCGGACAGTAAAAGGCCGATTCAGCCTATTTGATATCAAAATCCAAATTTGACACGTGAGAACAATGGGGTGCGGATAAACAGTCTCACATCACGAAAACACGCCTATATAATTTTGACCCCCTTACCAAACTTTTATATTGTAAAACTGGGGTTTACAGGTGTATACATTATTTTTCTTATTTTGCTACAAGCACAGGTTGTGGGTACTCGTTAGAACCGCCTCGCCGAGGCGGTTCTAACGAGTACCCACGATCTGTGTTTTGAGAAGAAATATGAAAAAATATCAAAATTTTTTATCTGAAAATTTTCCTTTTTTGGTTGAAAAATTTTCAATATATAGGAATATAGTTTTGTAATGACTTGGGGACTCGGTGTTTCAGAGTTAGCTCCGCCCATATTCCTTTATAGGTCAGTTAGAAGAGTTTTGGCACAAATTTGTTTTCGTATGCTACCATAAAATGGTCATTCTATAAATATTTGGTATGGCACGATTTATTAAGTTACGAAATATCGAAAGTTTTGGTAGTGATCAATACATATTACGCGCGGTTCACCCGGGAATTTCGAATTATTTACATTATATAATTATTTATATTATGCAAGTAAAATTTCGACAGGCGGCATTTTGAGCCGAATGTTCGGCTTGTCATTCAAGCAGGCTGTCTCCTTATCTACAATTTGACTTGTGTCAGACGTTTTTTTTATGACAGTACAGTCGACTCAGGTTATCTCCACTTCGCTTATCTCGAATAACCCACTTATCTCGAAGTGAAAATCTGGTCCATGTTTCCTAAGGAGCAATTTCTCTTCTTTTCCACAACAGTTTTAATAGGCCTATATCTCTAACTTCAGGAATCAAATTACATATTAATTTGTTAAATGTGGTTGTTCGATTTATTATTTTCCTCAATTCCGCAAATCTGATATTTCGAGGCATGTATATCTCGAAGTGCTACAGAGAGTCCCTTTGACCTCGAGATAACGAGAGTCGATTGTACTATACTGTACATGTAACTCCATTGACTCAGGGATCTAATAAAAGTTGTCATGGTTATTTCTTATCCCTTTCACCCCTGAGTTCCTGAAGTGGTCTGTTCGATCCTTGAGTTTGCAACGGTCCGTTATGGCAAATATAAGTTTCAGTCTACACTGAAAAAAAATAACAATGCCAAACAGTGTAGATTCTGATAAGACTGCTCGTTACGTCTCTTCTAGATCTACACAGCTTGCATAGGCAGCTGTTGTTGAAAGGGTTAAATAGGATTTTCATGCATAAAAATAACAAACATTCTTAACCCTAATTAGTTTGTTTGTTTGTTTGTGTTGAGGTTTTACGGCCCAGTCAACCCAATGGGGTCATGTCGAGCGCGGTCAGTTTACCTAACCACACGTTTACTGGGCAGGCTTAGTTCTCTAAGCGGTTAACCAGTATTGTGCACATTCTTCCGCCAGAAACTGACAACTGCCCTTCTTGAATCAGCGGAAGGGAGAGAATGACCGTAGAAAATATTTCATGATCAATCTCCACGAAAGAATGTTGCCGACCTCGGCGGGGGTTGAACTCGCGACCTCCTGGTCTCCAGTCGGACGGCGCATCCAACTGAGCCACCGGGGTAACCCTAATTAGTACCCTGATGACAAAGTTTGCAGAGAGAAACCAAGGATGCATGCTGTGTACAATCCGACTGTACGTCCCAAGCTGGAGTATACAGCTTGGAATCCTCTCAAATTATTAGAGGTCAAACAGAGAAGATACAGACTACCCATTGAACTTGCAGATGTTGGCGAAACACTAGACTGGCTCCAGTCTCCAGTGACTAACTTTTTTTTTCTTACAATCCCATTTGATAATCCACTAAAATAAAATCAAAATAATATCATAACTATAAAGGCTGGTCACTCTAGTGACCAGCTTTTATAGTCGTGATTATTTTGGTTTTATTTAAGTGGATTATCAAACAGAGTTATAAGAAAAAATATTTAGTAACTGGAGACTGGAGCCAGTCTAGCGAAGCATCAGTCATAACGACGAGAAGCACGGATAACACTGAAAGCTAAGACTTCTTTCACAAATCTATACAGGCGCTGTTGACTTAGACTGATCCCTGTAACAATACTGGGAAAAACTAGGGCACTACTATTCACACTATACAAGATATCTGTCGTACACTGACTCTAAAACATTTTTGTCCCGGACCATTCCCTTTGGGCAGACAGACAGACAGAGATAGATAGATAGATAGATAGATAGATAGATAGATAGGTGGAGGGAGGGAGGGAGGGAGGGGTGGGTGGCTGCGTGGGTGGGTGGATAGATAGATAGATAGATATATAGATAGTAGATAGATAGATAGATAGATAGATAGACAGACCGAAAGACAGGCCAACGGACAGATAGATAGATAGTTTTCTCAGTGCACTTCCTCTCATTGAGATCTATTCAACATTCCAACTCTAGCCTGATTTATACCTTAACTAGGACAAAATCGTGACGGACGGAATGGCGGACAAAACAGCAGTTTTCCTCACTCGGCGAGGACCATAAAAACTTTGCAATTCAAGGGAGTGAAACTATGGAGGTAGATTTATCAATGCAAGCTAGATATACACCCTTGACAATTCAGTCTCTTGAATATTATTTCCTGAATTAGCATCAAACATGTTACCTCTATCATGCCTACCTAAAGGCAGAAAGCCGAAAACCCATCACGAAAACACGCCTATATAATTTTACCCCCTTAAACCCCACTTTTATATAGTAAAACTGGGGTTTAGAGGGGTATACATTATTTTTCTTATTTTTGCCTCAAAATATAGATTGTGGGTACTCGGCGGTTCTAACGAGTATCCATAATCTATGTTTTGAGCAGAAGTATGGAAATATCAGACTTTTTTGTCTGAAAATTGTCGGTTTTGGGAGGTAAAATTCTCTATATATTTGAATAGGCGTGTTTTCGTTATGCCATTAAAGACGGCAAATGGAGCTAATTTTGATATAACGGAAATCACAGGAGCTTTACCTTTGTTTCAAACTGATTTTCTAGACTGTTGTTTTGATAATTATAAGATCCGTAAAATAAGTTAATAGTATTCTGATACTCCAAGTTTCACAAATAATAATTTATGCTCTCACTGATGTTCTAAAGAATCTGCGCACTAATTGTGAACGAAATATACACGCTTATCATAAAAATAAATGAAAAACAAATGTACAAAAAAAAAAAAAAAAGAAAAAAAAAAAAAGATTATAATCACTGTTTAATTGATAACATTTTTACATCCCTTGACCTAACTTGGGTACGTAGCCTAGTTAGAAAACTACGTACTTAGACAACATTTTCTCCTATAATACTTTATTGCACAGTTCGCTGAAGCATTTTATAGCAAACTAGGGGCAGCTTTATTTCATTCGGATTTAGTATTTTCAGACAACAAAAAGTAAGGTTATATCGAAATTAGCTCCGTCAGCAACCCTTAAGATATACAAACCCTCCATGTTATCCCCTATCCCCTCAAATCGGACAAAAGCGTACGTACATCGCACGAAAATCTGGCTTGCGGACAGTTTCTTTTTCTAATATACGCTGGAAAAACGACAATGTATCGATGTATCACATTTCTTCCTCATTTTTACTTCACAGTTTTAAAGTTAAATCTGAACAAACAAACTTTGTGACTGATTATATAACAAAGAAAAGAATATTTAGCAGGTGTTAAGTTTATATATATATATATATAACGATATACGTTATGTAGACTGGCTCCCGTCTAACTGATATATAAATCAGCATAAAAAAAAAAAACTGTTTATATTTTACAAAAATCCAATCTTTTGGAATGTCCTACTCCCTGATTTGGCTGATCAGTTATGACTGGTAAGGGAGATGATATGTGTAGTAAACTAGTCAAGGAAGAGCATTTTACCTTTGTTAGATTAGGGTTAGGGTAGAAATGTAATTGCGTGGTGCCAGGCTATACATTATGAAGCAAATATATTTTTATATGCATAAGGCTGTTTTGTTATTCTTATGTGGCAAAGTATTGAATCTGTGTAAACACAAAGTATTTGAAGAAGATTTTACGGTGTTTGATTTGACAAAAGAATTTAGCCCCACAGGTCTTATCTAGCTTTATGATCGCACACTTGGGGAAGAGAGAGCTGGTTGCTTCGCTAGTCAGTTTGCCATTAGACTGGCTCCAGTCTCCAGTGACTATTTTTCCTTTTAATCCTGTTTGATAATACACTGAAATAAAACCAAAATAATATTATAACTATAAAGGCTGGTCACTAGTGACCAGCCTTTATAGTCATGATTTTTTTTTATTTTTATTTTAGTTGACTATCAAACAGGATTACAAGAAAAAAAAAATAGTCACTGGAGACTGGAGCCAGTCTAGGTTTCCATATGTTCAGGCTAGATTCTGGCTACGACTATTCACTCGTTCTTCCTCTCGATATCGAGAGGCAACTGTCTTCACGTATTTCACCATAGTGCAGATTATAATTTTGTACTGAGAGAAATAAATTTAGCAGTTTTTAATGGCTGTGATTGTTCCTCTGGCAAAAGTATTCCAAGACTGTTGATCGGGAAATCGATTACATCAAACGTGAACAAAACAATGATTTAACTCCCGTTTTACGTCACCTCAATGAATGCTTGAATGTGATTTATTGATCATTTATTGACTAATTATTTGCAATTTTGTCCAAGATTTTTGATGAATTCATTATTAATGACTTTTTTTTTTTTTTTTCATTCTTGATTGCTTTGCGAATGTCAGTTTTGCGCTATCACAATCACATTTATGTCTTTTATTTCTTCAGAGCACCAATCGTTTAACTGACAACACTTTGTCGCTGTTTACAAATGTGTACACCGCCGCAAATTAGTTTTGTTGCAAGATTTGAAAAAGAAATAGCGCATGAAAAATGTTAGTTTTAGCAGTGGATAAATGTGACTTTAGGTTGAAAACTTTGGAACAAATCCAACTCTTGTCAGCTCTGTAAATAAACTTTCGCCCTCGATCTTAGCGTCTTTGGAATCTAAAATGGTACACTTATTCACATGAAACAAAATAATTTCCCACTTAATAAGTACGTCTGAAATATACGCTGCTTTGTAAAATATTGCTAAATTTATTTTCCTCAGCATATTTTCTTACGAAGTATTGTGCCCGTTCCGGTTACTTTGAAAATCGAATGCCGAATGAGCCGGTCCTTAGGGACGTATACAACCTCGCAAACTATACTATTGTATATAAAGAGACTTAACAAGACAAAATATTTAGACGTCTAAGTACCGGCGCAAATTTTGTTCATGTTTACATAGAGATATGGGACAAGGGTATACTAAAGTTTAATAAATTTTCAATGTAAGAGGTAAACAAGAACAGCGATGTGATTCTTTAATGTTTGCTTTTATTAAGCTTTATGCTATTTCTTGATTGAAATGAAAATAAATTAGACATTAATCTGTTTATAACACAGTTTGTTATAAGATTTGTTTTATATTTGCCGGGATCGACACACACCGACGATCCCGGCAAATATAAAAAAGTCCTTAGTGTGCTTATCGAATAGTGTACATGTACCATATATCAAAAATCCAAAGCTATATTAAGAGACCGGCGCGAAGCCCGCGCCCGACGGTCAATCAAAACCTGGTCTGTGATTTTCGTTCTTTTGTGTGTTCTTTCTTTCCAGAGGAAGCCTTTTGGGTTTTTATTCTTCTTTATTTTTTTTTAACTTTTATTCCCACTACATTTAAAACTTTATCTATTATATGAAATTTTCAAAATTCTAAGTAAATAAAACCAATGTATATATTTTTGTTGGCATCACGAAAACACGCCTATATAATTTTGACCCCCTTAAAGCCCACTTTTATATAGTAAAACTGGGGTTTATAGGGGTATATATTATTTTTCTTATTTCTGCTCAAAAACATAGATTATGGGTACTCGTTAGAACCGCCTCGCCGAGGCGGTTCTAACGAGTACCCACAATCTATGTTTTGAGCAGAAATATGAAAAATATCAGAATTTTTTATCTGAAAATTTTCCTTTTTTGGTTGTAAAATTTTCCATATATTTGAATAGGCGTGTTTTCGTAATGGAAATTATTCGAGAATGACAGCCATACGCAGATTTTCAGCATTTAGCTTTAGTCATGACTATTGTCGATCGCATTGTCTTCAGCTATGGCGTGTTTACTTCAGCCATCCGAACAGACATACATGAGCTAAAAGGATAAAAAAAAAATGTCGGTTTGAAGAAGATATGCACTGTCCTTCCAGGACACTATTTAACACTCAACAATCTGGGAAAATGGTCAGCAGACGACATTTTTAAATACTTTTCTTATTCTTCCCAGAAAAAAAGGCTTTGGCATTCATATGATCGAAATTCTTTCCTTTTCGATTAAAATCATTTTCAGAAGGAACTTGTTGTGCATGGAAGCGAATAGGAAGTCTCAAAAGTTATCTCCCTTGTATTGTGTTCAGAATTACTGGATCAAATACCTTCTTCAATTTTTGGTACATTTTCGTTCACCTTGAGTTAACGAGTTATGGTTATCTGCCCTTCGCATATTGTCCATTTTAATAATCACGTATAGTGTGACACTGTGATTGTAGTTATTGATAGGCATTTAATGTGATTTTCTAGGGGACACAGAAAATAATAACGTTTAACCCATTCAGCCGTAGAGACCTAAACAAATGCCTTTTCAAACAGTGTATATCCAGATGAAACGGCTCGTAACGAGCCGTCTCATCAGGATTTACACTGTTTGCCATCCTGCGTTGATTTCTGACTGACATCCCGATTTGTAACAATGGACATGCCCAAATTCAAAGATGGAAGAGTTTACTTCAGAAACTCAACGGTGAAAGGGTTAAAGAAGAGCAGTGTGAGCTCGGGTGGCGGGGGAGGGGAAGAGGTGTGGTAACTTCCTATATATTGCATAGTACGGGTGAGTGTGCCGAATTCTTCCCCTTTTTCAACAAAAAATATATAATTGACCCGAATTTCTGGATATGATCTTGATTGGTATATGAAAGGCCCCACTTTACAAATAACAGGCTCGTCCAAGTAATAAAGATAGATGAGTCCACTGGGAATAACTGGGTTAGACAACAGATTTAATGTAAATTAATGCGTGCCACTATACAAGATGATAGATAAATGACACAATTCTATTTTTATTGTAAACATGCATGCAAACAGCGAAGAGTAGATTCTATATGAATGGGTATAAAATCAGAGGGCAGTTTATGAATAGGTCAACATTTCAGACGATCAAGTTTTATCAATGACCAGGTGAATGGGGTAGGTTTCGAAATATTTGCTCGTACACCCGTACCACAATCACTCCAAAGTTACCCCGTCCTCTTCCTTCACCCCCAGCCCCCGAGAGTGTGAGCGCGCATATGTCACACATTCTAATACGTACATGTAACAGATGTGTTACACATGATCACATATGCGTACAGTTGTACGTGTACGTAACAAATTACGTATGCGTACAACTGTACGCATATGTAACCACAAGGCACTGTTAATATGTTACGTTTGCGTATAGCTGTACGAATATGGAACATGTGGACAAGTAAGTGTGAAGCGTTCGTATGACATGTACGAACCATACACATATGTAACACCTGTTCATTACATGAAGTAGAGATCACTATTTTGGGAACGATTACTGTAACCGATTTGTTTCTTAGTATGTCTGTTTTATTTTAACACACGGTCCTACACACAAAATTAATGTTTTGGTATCCATATATGTAGAACAAACTTTTATGATAAATGTAATGTGTGATGTGAATTATTACAAATAACTTCTAATTGTTTGTGTTTGTTATCTGTATATTAAGCATTGTTTGATATACAGTTTACTGTCGTTATCTCGAACTCGCTTATCTCGAATAACCGCTTATCTCGAAGTGAAAATCTTGTCCCTGCCTAAACATGAAAATCTAACAAGTAAAAAATATTGTGGAAAAGAGGAGAAATTGCTAAATTTCTCCTCTTTTCCACAATATTTTCGATACATCTCTAACGTCAAGAGTCCAATTACATATAAATTTGTTAAATGTGGTTGTTCGAATTATTTTTTCCTCAATTCTGAAAATCTGATATGTCGAGGTACGGATATCTTGAAGTGTTTCAGAGAGTCCCTTGGAATACGAGATAACGAGAGTCGACTGTGTAGGTATCAAGCAATGATATTGCAACCACTTGATATGCATGGTTTTGCAGGTAGAAATGTTAAGCGTCTATATTGCTAATAGTCTATAACTGAAACTTCTAGTTGCAAAAATCATTTTGGAAGTGCGGTAATGTTTTTTTTAGCCCCCTCGCAAGGATATAATAGACTCTCGTGCGAACTGCGGATAAAGCATTTAAGGATCAGTGTCCGTGTTTGGTGTAAATATTGTTACTGGAACACTTTAACCGACATTACCTTTTGTTCTGGCAATGATAATCTGCTATAAGCGTACATACGCTCGTTTAGGGGATGCTAAGTATAAATGGGTTAAAGGACGCCAGTAAGTTTGCATTCCACAGACAATGTTAATTCATTCGGATAATTAATAGCTGTAGTACTAAGTCACTCAGCTGAAAATAATTCTTCATATAAGAATATAATTGTCGTCGTTTTAGTTCAGTCCCTTTAAAAGAACCTTGTTATTAGGCTTGCTCAGCAATTCCTTCTGAAATGATATCGTAAATGGCTTCTTAAACTGGTGGAGCGACATTCATTTTTGTATGTAAAATAGATTAGAAAAGTCTTTTCTTGTCGCTAAAATATGGGAATTTCTCAAAAGAATCTTTACAAAACCACCATAACAGTTAGGATATTATAGTTTTACGCATTTAACCAAACTTTGAATGATTTGAATTAAACTGACCTAAATTTCAGGTCGTACGAATGGATGTCGAAGATACATACCCAAAGTTCTGTCAGATAAATCACATTTTTTTTATCCTCAAATTTCTCACTATCGTCCATGCACTGTTTAACTAGTGGGTGTAACCCTTCCCACGTCACGGCTTACCAGGTTTCCAAAGGGAATGTTAATGATAAACTGTGAAAAAGGCTTATCGAAATATTTGCAACGTCTTCAAGAACGCCGTCTGCCATCCGACAGAATACCATTTATGTTCTCATATATGTATTCTACGAGGGTGAGTCAATAAGTAACCAGCCTAACTTATTTCCGGTTGAGATCCACCTCTTCTTTTTCGATGTAATTGCTCTCTAGTGTGATGTACTTAAACCAACGGTGTTCAAGTGCCATCAGCCCAGAACTGAAAAAGTCAATATCCTTTCCATTGACCCACTCCTCAACTGCCGTCACGACTTCTTCATCAGACCGGAAATGGTCCACGGATATCCTTTTTCATGTTTGGGAATAGGAAGAAGTCGCTAGGAGCTAGGTCAGGCGAATAGGCAGGATGTGGTATTAATTCATACCCGTTTCGCTCTACAGCATCCATTGCAACTTTGCAAGTGTGGACTCTCGCGTTGTCCTGTTGCAGCAAAACACCTTTTGAGAGTTTACCTCGGCGTTTTTCACGGATGGCGGTTCTCAGCTGGTCTAACAAGTACACTCCAGTGATTGTACTTCTCTTGGGTAAAAAGTCCAACATAATAACGCCTTTTGCGTACCAAAATACTGTGGCCATCACCTTGTCAGCAGATGGTTGCGTCTTGAACATCTTTGGCCTCGGGGACCCAGGCCCTACCCACTGACGACTGAGCTTTATTCTCTGGCTCATAATAATGAACCCAAGTCTCATCTACAGTCACCAGACGCAAAAGAAAATCATCTTTTGACCTAAAACGCTTCAGCAATGCGCTGCATACTGATGCTCTGTTTGTCATTTGCTCATCGCTAAGGGATTTGGGGACCCAACGGGCTGTTAGCTTGCGCATACCTAAACGATCATGTAAGATTGTTGAAACGCTACCATGTGAAATGCCTAATGCCTGCGCTATTTCTTCCACCTGAATTCGCCTATCAGAGTATACCAGATCCCGAACTTTCTTACACATTTCTTCGTCGTTGGCATCCAGCGGGCGCCCAGACCTGGCTTCATCTTCTAAAGACGTTCTACCGCGTTTGAATTCCCCTACCCAGAATTTAACCTAAGCATAAGATAGTGCAGGAGACCCATAAACATCGGCTAACTCGCCGTGTATTTCCTTGCCTGTTTTACCTTTTAAATACAAGTACCGAATTACAGCACGGTACTCAACTTTAGATGAAAAGCACCTCTTTGCATCACTAGCCATGTTTGACATTCAATATCTTATTAAAGAATGACTCGATACGCGTGCAATTTTGTACCCATGTACATGTATAAAACATATATTGAAACAAAGCATGAAAATCGTGACCGTCTCCGTCCATCTGAAATGGGATAGGCTGGTTATTTATTGACACGCCCTCGTAAATTACTTTATAGGGAAATCGATGCACTTTAATGATAGGTGAAGAATTCTGTCAAAATTGTTTGTCTCCTTCTGAAAAGGGATCTACATGTACTCTAAAAGAAAAGAAGTTGTCCCCACTAGATGTCTATCCTAAAAGGAAAGAATTTTCTCCTCTTGGGGGTCTACTCTAAAAGGAAAGAATTTGCTCCCAAGAGGAGCAAATTCTTTCCTTTAAGGGTAGACCCTTTGAGAGCAAATTCGTTCGGTTTGTACAGGATCTCTTTTCAGAAGGGTGTTGTTGCACAGGAAAGCAAACGTGAAGTAACAAAAGTTGTCTCCCTTTTTCATACATTGTATCTACAAAGTGTGTCCGTCCCTTTAAATACACGTTGTTGCTCTACCAATCGAGGCAGATGATACATAATAGATAATAAGCACTGATATTGCTGTGCAAGTCATTCATCCGGAAACCACTGAAAGAAGCCTCCAGTACATGTCTTAAATATCTACAATTAAATTAATACAGTTACAATGAGACAGGAACTGTCTCAAAGCACAATCCTGTAAAAGTACCTTAAGTACGAAATATACTGCTAAAAGTGTATGAGCTGGGCTATAGCTAGACTGGCTGCAGTCTCTAGTGACAAAATAATTTTTCTTATAATCTGTTTAATAATCCACTAAAATAAAACCAAAGTAATATGACTATAAAGGCTGGTCACTAGTGACCAGCCTTTATAGTCATGATATTTTTTTGTTTTATCTTAAAGGATTATCAAACAGGATTATGAGAAAAATATTTAGTCACTGGAGACTGGAGCCAGTCTAGGCTGTAGCATTTTCTGCTGGCATGAGTGCAGTGTAATTAACAGCATTACTGTTCGTTCATGTACAGACAGAAAATAATGAGTGCTCAATATTTTTGTTTCCGTTTATGCGCTTTCTAACAATCAATATGTCTCAGAATTTTATTATTCAAATGATAATTTAGGAGCTTCTAATTATCACTGAAAATATATGAATTTACCCGGCAACTATGATATAACAGTTGAAGATTGACTAAAAGAGTCGCGCCAGTGCAAAACTATATCACTTGTAAGACCATATATTGTCATCTGTCATCTGAGGCCCAGCTCTGGTCGTGCAGCTGAAGAGTGGAGCAGTCAGGTATGACAGGATTTTACTGACTACCATACATGCAGCCACTCATGTCATTACCGCCGTATTTTATATCTAGGTATACTTGTACTATCGGTTTATATTGCATCTGAAATCGTAGCACTGACAATACTGGTGGGTCTCTGAGAGTAGGCAGGGAAAATGGTCCTGAACGGGGACTGTTTCATTTAACCCTTGTAGTTTAAGCAAACAGTGCTGACCCTGATCAGACGGCACGTTCTGTGGCGTCTGATCTGGGTTTGCACTATGTGTCAATGTTCAAGCAATAAGCCCCGTTCAGGTTTTATAGATAACCCTCTTTACACAGCACTCAGACGTAACTGACAATAGCGCGGTTATTAATAACTGCGACGCGCGGTTTGATTTGTTTGATCAATGATAATCAGGTGGACAACAACCCGTAAGGAAAATTTTGGTGCTATGGATCGATAGTAAACAATCGACCAAAAATGTTCATAAAGAAAATTGGTACACTTTCAGGCGAGGCAACTGTCCAAATTGTTTTGTCTCCTTTGTGAAAAAGCGTCCCCTGGAACTGGAAAAGAATTGCTCCCAGAAGAGCACATTCTATTCTTTTAGAGTAGACCCTATTGTTGAATTGACTTGATATGTAAGAGAGCAAAATAAATAAATAAATAAATAAATAAATAAATAAATAAAACAAAAGTTGTCTCACTTATAAAATGTGGCACAAAATCCACCAAGTATATTGAATCCTCTTAAGGCGTTATCAAGCTAAACAATCTTAATGTTTGTCACTGCAGCACTTTATGCAATATTATGAAGTCCAGTGCTATTTTTATTTTCTAACTAAGTATCAGCTTTCACCAAAAGCTTGGTAAACATTGTGTGCTAAGCGTAGACTAAGCTTTTTCGAAAGCTAATTCTTGGGAATTATATATTTTCCAATTACCACAGTTATAGATGACTGAACATTCTTTGAGAGCTGGTCAATAAATTATTCACTAATTAGCCTCGCTAGCGAACCTCAACATTTTGTGCATGTCGAGATTGTCTCATTACTTATGCAAATACAGAATTTCCATTCAGTCAATTCGATTTTCGATTCGATCTCTTTCTTTTATGCGTCTTTTGTTTCCAAGGACAACCTTAATAGTTATTGACTTTGAACAATGCAGCTGGTGTTAAGTGCCGTCTGACGGCCCCAAAAAAGTACCCCCCCCCCCCCCCCGTACTCAATCATTGTGCAGTTTTTATATTTATTTTCCCATGAGATCATTTGTCCATTCTGCTATCAAGAAAAATCGAATTTCCCTAAACCCATTTATGCTGAGTGGACTCTTCTACATTCAGTTGTCGGACTGGTCCATTTCCAATATACGGGGCGTCTGGTTATTTTTTTGTTACGATATTCTATAGAAATTCCTGTATTCCATGCAAACAGTGTAGACCCTGATCAGACGCCACACTGTGTGGCGTCTTATCAGGGTCTACACTGTTTGCCAAGTGTCCTTTTGATGGGCCGCCAGGCTTAAATGGGCTAGCTAAGACAGTGCTAGGGGCGAAGAAGTCACATTAAAACTGAGACTCCTAATTTCGTTCTGTTATGAGCTCTCTGTCTCCAAAGGCAAAATTAATAGATTTTATTTGTAAAGGAAATAGTTTTAATAAAACCGCATACGGTGTAATTTTCCTTTTATTTTTGTCAAGTACGTATATGAAGGTTTTCAAAACAAGTAATATGAAATGATGAAAAGACTTGAACTGATCACAGCAAATACTACTACTACTTCTTCAACAACAACAACAACACTAACAACAACAACAACAATAACAACAACTACTACTACTACAACTGCTACTACTACTACTACGCCCATGCGCGTCCGATTGGTGACCAGGAAGTCACGGGTTCGATCCCCGCCGGGTCCAGCAACATTCTTTCGTGGAGACTGATCACGAAATATTTTCTGCAGTCATTCTCCCCCGTCCGCTGATTCAAGAAGGGCATTTGTCAGTTTCTGGCGATAGAATGTGCAGATCGAAGTACTGGTTAACCGTTTAGGAGATTAAACCTGTCTAGGGAAAAAGGTGGTTGGGTAAATTAACGTTTTTATTCGACGTTTTATTCTAAATGGAAAAATGATTTGAGACTGACACTATCTTATCGGAAAGAATTTGTCGTTTCTGCTCCTGAGCTTAATTTTCAAATATTTACCGCAAAATTAATTTCATGACCCAAAATGGGATCTGACTTACGCAATTTCGATAGAAAACTTAATTTTTTTTTTTTAATTCTCCATTAAATAATATTTTTCGCTTTTCTTCACTAATTTTGAATTATTGATGTTGTATAACAATATTGTGAAAATTTCAGAAAGTTTGAACAAGTGGAAGTTGTTTAACATCTGCAGCCAAACTGTCGGTCTTTGAATATTTTGCAGCTCATCACGAAAACATGCCTATATAATTTTTACCCCCATAAACCCCACCTTCATATAGTAAAACTAGGGTTATTATTTTTCTCAAGTTATTTTTGCTCGAAAACATAGATTGTGGATACTCGTTAGAACCGCCTCGCCGAGGCGGTTCTAACGAGTACCCACAATCTATGTTTTGTGCAGAAATATGAAAACTATCGGAGTTTTTTTTATCTGAAAATTTTCAGTTTTGGGAGGTGAAATTTTCTTTGCATTTGAATAGGCGTGTTTACGTAATGTATGTTTACTATGGGAAAATTGAAAATATTCGATTAAAAAAAGGAAAAAGAAAAGAAAAGACAGTGAATAGAATAAAACGTTTTGTGCATATGTAGTTACGACAAATGGTTTTGCATTAAATCATGCTAAAAAGTTGCAAATTTACTTCTTCTGTGTAAAGCGCCAGACAAAGAACGACTTTCTGAAAGATGCCGAGAAGAGAGTAATGTGTTGACTGGGCCGTAACGCCTCAACACAAACAAACAAACAACGACTACTAAGACTACAACTACTACTACTTAAATACTATTCGAAGGTAGATGACTAATTTAAAATACAGAATGATTTTTATACCAAAGTGAGTGACTGACAGTTAGCAAAACCGCTTGGTCATGTCTTGCATCTGGAAGATTGACATGCAAAACTAAAGAGAAACATTATACCTGATACTGATTAAGTACAACAGCATCATCTCCTTGCAGACAGACAACACCATACCATGGTAAAAGAGCAATTTTATCCAAGTTTTGCCTAGCGTCTCATAAAAAGGGATATTGACAAACAGTGTAGACCCCGATCACACGCCACAGAATGCGGCGTCTGATCAGGATCTACACTGGTTGCATTAAATATGGGAATTTCTGTAAAACATAGTAATAATAAGAACTAACGAGACATTCCTTCTACTGAAGATACGAGTAGATCCGTCCAAAAATTGAGGTGGGATAAATTGGGTTAACGCAGGGACTTGGATAGTATAAGGGAGACGAATAGAGCGAATTACCGTAGATTATTTGTCAGAGTTATCTTGGTTCGGCTATTACAGGTTCTGCGGGCCGAACACAGCAACCGATCTAGCTATCTATCTGTCTGTCTGTCTGTCTATCTGTCTGTCTGTCTGTCTATGTATGTATGTTTGTATGTATGTATGTATGTATGTATGTATGTATGTATGTATGTAATGTGAGATACTATCGGCCTATTTTTCTATCTAGTGTTCATCTGTCTATCTATCTATCTATCTATCTATCTATCTATCTATCTATCTATCTATCTATCTATCTGTCTGTCTGTCTGTCTGTCTGTCTGTCTGTCTGTCTGTCTGTCTGTCTATCTATCTATCTATCTGTCTGTCTGTCTGTCTGTCTGTCTGTCTGTCTGTCTGTCTGTCTGTCTGTCTGTCTGTCTGTCTGTCCGTCCGTCCGTCCGTCCGTCCGTCCGCCCGCCCGCCGGCCCGCCCGACATCCATCCATCCATCCATCCATCTATCTATCTATCTATCTATCTATCTATCTATCTATCTATCTATCTATCTATCTATCTGTCTATCTGTCTATCTATCTATCTATCTATCTATCTATGCATCTGCGCAGGCTGATCAGGGTCATCACAACAGAATCTATTACTACAGAATGCATGAATTGGGAGCAAAGGCCTGGATGAGACTGTGTATGCGCAGGATTATCTGATTATCGCAGCATTTTGCGCATATTCGAAGGCACTTTTTCGCTTTTCCCTGCCTGCCCAAAACTTACAGCACGTTTTAAACTTTCATGATCTAAGCGTGTCCGGGCCAATTGCTTCAAAGCAAAACATGTAAATCAAGTGTGAAGAAAGTAAGATAGGTGAACCATTAATACTAACTGGATATATACAACCCTTTGGATTACAGTGCACATATAGAACTGGAAACAGCAGCGTAGAATGCTTTTCTTGTAGGAAGCAAAGCTTCATTGTCAGAGGCTACTGCTATCTTTAGAGAAACTATTAGACTGGCTCCAGTCTCCAGTGACTAAATATTTCTCTCATAATCCTGTTTGATCATCCACTAAAATAAAACCAAACAAATATCACGACAAAAAAGGCTGGTCAGTAGACTAGTGACCAGCCTTTATAGTCATGATGTTACTTAGGTTTTATTTTAGTGGATTATTAAACAGATTATAAGAAAAATATTTAGTCACTAGAGACTGGAGCCAGTCTAAGAAACTATTACCAGTAAGTTGTGATGGAGCTTCTGAGATTGCTGACCATTTGATGAGTGAAGACAGTGTCATTACTCAGCAGGCATATGGCGTTTAAACAACGTCGGCTCAACGTCGATGCAACGTCATGACGTTGCATCGACGTTGAGACGGAGTTGTAATAATATCACGTGCCTGCTGGGTACCTCAGAAATAAACATCATTCTTAACCTTTACTAATCTCTGCAGGCAGATTCAGCAGACGAAAAATTGATGAGACTTTTCTTATTTTTCCGCGGAATTAGACTTTAACATTTAATGAAAATTGCATGAAATGTTAAATTCTGTTATCGCGGAAAAATATTTCAAACTATTGTTTGCTGATTTTTTTACCCAGCGCGTTTTGCGTAAAGTACGTTTTCTCTGAAAATATTAAAATACCTTTCAAAGCAGGTAAACAGGCTTATAAGCTCAGTTGGGCAAGGCATATACAGAGTTAATGTTCCTTTCCACCTTTCTTGGAATAGGGGCAGGATTCATTGTAATTGGAAAAAAATGCGCGTGAAAAACTCTCAATTGTGAAAGACGTGTACTATTTATAATTTTCCTTATATCTAACATCACTAAAGAAAATAAACACTATATAATACAGCCATTAAGAAATAATATCAGTTACAATAAGTACTAGCTTTCTCTAAAAAGCTTGTGGATCGTTTAGCTTCAGCAGTTACATGTACTCTCATGCCGAACATGATGACATTCGTACCAAGATTCATTGAACTTACCTAAATGACTCCAGTTATTTTCCGAGTTTTAGTTTACTCCGAACTGTCAAATTTACCTTGACGTTTCCAGAAGTAATAGGTGCCACAGACTTTGTTTCTTGACAGTTACTTTTATCTTGTGAATTTTTCAATAGCAGAATTTAGATGGGCGAGTCCTGGGATAGCTGGAATGCTTTCATTTTAATGACAGTAAAGACGTTGATGAAAATCTGTGAATCTATCAATAACTAGCATGGACTACATGTAGAGGCCAATTGGCCACAATGGCCCACCTGAGTAAACGACGGTTCAAGAGCTTTAAAAGCTCAATTCAGCATTTTCGACTTTCAGTGCCATCGTAAAAAAAGTATTTTTAAAAACGTTTCTGACAAAGTACCTGCAATGATTTTGTTTTGTTTGTATTGGAGTTTTACAGCCCTTCGACACATTTTAGTTCATTTCGAGTGCAGTTAATTAATCAAATGTGTTAAATAATGTACAGGTAGTCCATGACTATCTTGCAAAATGTAAAAAGATAGGATCACCCAGGGAAACCCGATATCGGGATATCGAAGGTTGCGGGATTTCGGAGGTAAACAAATGACGCCATCCAGCGACAGGGTATGTATTTATCCATTTTTTATAGCTTGTATCTTATTCATTTGATAAAAAAACTGAGTTGCTCGTTCTAGAGACATAATAATGAATATGTTAAAGCAAATATTTCCTTGGTAAATGACATGTTGGTTTATTATTGCCCAAGGATGGACTTATCTTCTCTTCGACTGTCTTCATAGTTATTTCAGTTTATCAACAAAAAATAACGCCCCCCTCACCCCCGGATGAAATTTAAAGCAGGTACTAGCGAAATTTTGGATAACGGAATATTCGGAGGTACATTGACACATGATGCTGTAGATCTCGGAGGGACTGTTGCTGGATTTCGGAGGCACTGAAAATTGACGGAGTGAGTTCTGTCTAAAAAAGCAACATAAATTAAACCCTGCTCGCACAATATGGTGCTAGGCCTGTGTGCAAATACTAGTGTCTCTTTTTGTAGCAAATATAATAGGGTTTGATTGGTTTGAAGGAGAGTTTAATGTAATAATATTACTAGAACCAATGTTATATGCAATAAAACAGCTTTTCGTTGCAAAAATGATGTTCTGTATGTGAAACGTGATATTTTCCTACCTAAGTTTCGATTGAAATGTTGATTTTGGAAACTCGTAAGAACCGCAGCGTCGATGCGGTGCCAACGAGTGCCATCAGATCAGAAATAATAAACGTAACGTTACCACTGTAAATCTATGACATATCAATTATTCATACAGTAGCAATATCTCAACTCGGCACAATATTCTCCAATATCAGTACAAAAAATCTATAATAAAGTTAACAACAGGTGCTTATTCGTCCATCGGGCTGACATTTGTATATCTAATTACAAGAATCTATCTATTTTCTTATACTGAGTCGTTCATGTTTGACCATTACCTGTGTTAGGTGGGTCGCTTAATTTAGAATTTAGCAACAACAACAACAACAATAATAATAATAGTAATAATAATAATAATAATCACACGATGAGCCTGGTAAATATTCCTTTAAAATCTGTGGAATCAAGTTAAACATTCAAAACAAAAAGAAAACACCCATATTGCAGTCATCTTGAAATCTTATAATGCCCTTAACTCCCATCATTTTAACGGAATTTCATCAAATGTGCATCGAAATCCAAATGTTACAATGTATAGTTTAGAACTATACTGTTCTTTGCTTGTATTCTCCTTGCGCGTACAACCGAAAGTCCATATCAGAGAATCTTAATTGTATTTATTTTTATTTATGTAACGCTCCTGATTTTAAATGCTTGTCGGCAAACTGTCTTATAAGAACTCCCCATGTGGTGTTACTTAACATTGTTGTCTACAAATCTTTACGGACAGTCCGCTTATCTAGGTTTTTAAGCAGCAGCCAGAAAAATTACACATTCCCCTGTAATCCCATTTTCCTAATATAAGTGAGATTTACAAGGGGTCTTCACCGCATAAATTTGCTAGCGTGATATGATAATTATATGAGTTGTATCGAGTTGTATCGAGGAGACCTTTGTCATTTTCATTTGCTATCAATAGAAAACATTGCAGATTTTGTAACATGTTCTTCCATACGCGCTGTGCGTGCGCGCGCGTGTGTGTGTTTGTGTGTGTGTGTGCGTACGTGTGATTGGGGATGGGGGTGGACAAATTCATTTCAAAATCAAGCAGATTGGGTGGGGGGGGGGGGTGGAGTTGGCGAACGTAGCCCCCAAAGTATTTAAAACATCAAGCAGGTTTTAATCGAAAACACAGGTTGCACCCCTAATTTTCGCCTCTAAATCGATATTTTCTGAGCATTTGCACGCCTCCATACGGTCACACCATCCCCATTTCAAAACCCACGGGCCTGGGTTTTTAAGCCTAAATTAAGTGTAAGTGAAAAATCCATGGAGTGTCTGACCGACCAAACGATGAAACGAGACCTGTACCCCTTTCGGGCCAATTATTTTAAAAATCATGCAGATTTGGCCATAAAATCACTTTACATTCCTTAATTGTGCATCCCCCATCGGCATTTTGTTGGCATCTGTGTCCCCTTTAAGAATAGCCAAGAATTCACACACCCGTCCCTTCCATTTCAAAAGTCTGTGTATAGGCCTGGAAACTCACCAAAGGCACAAAACATTGTGATGAACAAATATGAAAACACGCAGAATGAAATTTTCATGTCTTAAAAAATACAAACTTTTCAGAAAGAAAACTTTTAATTTTCGTATTATTATTTTTTTTTCATCGAGGCGGTTCTAACGATAACCTGCAACCTATGTTTTAGAGCAGAAACGACGTGGTTCTTAAGAGTACCCCAATACATATTTTAGAGCAGAAACAAGGAAAAAAAAAAAAAAAAAAAAAAAAAAAAAAAAAGATTTATAGTCCTGCAAAACCCACTTTTTCTATGTTATGTCGTGTTTGTTACCGGGGTTTTCATCACGAAGGCTGGTTATCTTGATGTTTTATCTTGATAAGTCTATGACACATTATTTCATTTATTCTTTGCCAGTCTCCATAAACGCTTTGTTCGCTTGCTACATGCCACTCCTGACGATTCAGGAAATTGTCTTCAACATATTAAACCAGGCAAGATCACGTTTCAGAAAAGATATAGCCGTTTTAAGAAGAACACAAAATTTCCTTTCCTCCGATATCCCGTTAACCAATATAAAATCTGTCCTCCGACATCCCTGCATCATACCTCCGACATCCTGTTACCAATAAATAACTAAAAAAAATCTGCCACTTTAGTAATTTTTTCACATCTGCTATTTCTTGTATAATTTATAGAAAGGTTCGAGATTATATAGACAAACATTCTCAATGAAAAAGCTTTACAGGATAAAAGCTATAAACAATTGAAAATGGAATTTAGGTAAAAAAACAATGAAATTTCCTTTTCAAACGTGATTTTGAATAAAGAGGAGGATACTTTATATTGAAATGCCATTTTCATATATTAAACTATTCAACTGAGAAAATATAGGCTACGTTGCTTATCCTCCAGAAGCACTTTTTTGATCATTAAAAGAGGATAAGTACATACACTGTCGCTGGATGACATCATTTGTTTACCTCCGAAATCTCGCAACCTCCGATATCCCGATATCGGGTTTCCCTGGGTGAGGATGTGCTTCAGAAAAATACACAAACTGCCAAATAATGCTCAGGTGCGTCGCACCCAAAGATTCGAGGATACATGATTTACTTGGCAGTACCAACTGTGAACGATGAGAAGTTGCTAAGGCTGATACTATATATGTAGATCAATCTGCGGTTCATCACGAAAATATGCCTGTATAATGTTGACCCCTTTAAACCGCATTTTTATATAGTAAAACTTGGGTTTACAGTGGTATACATTATTTTTTTTTTTATTTCTGCTCAAAACACAGATTGTGGGTACTCGTTAGAACCGCCTCGATGATCTATGGTTTGAGCAGAAATATGAAAAATATCAGAATTTGTATCTGAAAATTTTCATTTTTGGGTGGTACAATTTTCAGTATATTTGAAAAGGCTTGTTTTCGTGATGGATGTACACAACGAGAACCGTGATGATATCTGGTGAACCTGTACCTATTTACTCACACGTGGTTTATGTTATGCCATGCATGCATCGTGCTTGCCAATATTTGCAATGAATATGCACGTAAAAATAAACTGGGTTTAGTTACACCATGTACACTGTTAACTTCTACCATAGCAAAAATTGCTATACCATTCGTTTACGTGGCTTTTGAAAATCTGAAAATATTTCTCTTTTATTTTCGACTTCTGATTGGGAAGTTTTTCCAACCAACTAGGAAAAAAGGGTGTTTTGCACTGGGAATTTGGACGAAATTCGGCCTCAAACTGTCATGGAAATGAACACTGAGAGTCAAAACAAACAGTGACTGGAAAATGCAAAAACATATAATAGTATCCTTGTATGTATAAAATATATTTGCCTGTACAGAAGTAAACAAACTTTCAGCACTGTTAAACCGATTACGTCAAAATAAAAGTCATTCTTTTCTGGAAACGAATATTGCAAAAGCGATAGAGCATGCATCCGCCTTCTCACACCACAAACAAGCCGGGGCACAACATTTCCTGTACGAAGACACTTTGGATACTTAGCTGCCCACAGAGTACCCTGTGAAGACGCTGATCAGACTTTGCGGAAGCGCAGGCTGATCCGAGTCTTCGCTTGGAGCACATGTCATCTTGTAGGAAACGCTGTCACCCGGTTCGAATTATACATGAAACAAATCTTCTATTACTCTTTCAATCGGAACTTTTGACCAGTTGGTTAATATTATGACAGGCGCTGGTCCAATGCAAAATATGGTATTAGGCTACAAGAAGTTATAACCCAGCTACATGTAGCAATTCTGTCGGGCTGATATCTGTCCGATATACATTTAACCCATTTTAGTCTGGAGACACCCAAAAGAGTCATTGGCAAACAGTGCAGACCAAGATCAGACGCGGTAGAACGCGGCGTCTGATCCGGGTCTACACCGTTAGCATTAGATACTTATAAAACATAGTTATAATAAGAGCTAGCCAGACACCCTGCTATTGGAAATAGACCCGTCCAAAGAGTTGTGGTAGAAGAGTCCATTCGACATCAATGGTTTAGCAGAATGTTAGCTGGGAATTGACAACACTGAATACCATGGAGGCGAGTCCATTCGACGTCAGTGGTTTACCAGAATGTTAGCTGAGAACAGACAACGCGCTGAAGACCCATTACGAAAACACGCCTATTCAAATATACTGAACATTTTAACCACCAAAAAACGAAAATTTTCAGATAAAAAATTCGGATATTCCTCAAACTTCTGGTCAAAACATAGATTGTGGGCCTCGGCGAGGCGGTTCTAACGAGTACCCACAATCTATGTTTCTGGGCAGAATAAGAAAAATAATGTATACCCCTGTAAACCCCAGTTTTACTATATAAAGTGGGGTTTAAGGGGGTCAATATTATATAGGTATGTTTTCATAATGCATAGAGGCACTGTATCTGATGTATTCGCAAAACGAGGAAGTAAAGAGCGCTCCGTAAATCTATCAGCCCAGCAAGCGTTGCTAGGATGCTATCTTAGTCAAAGAAAAAACCCAAGCTATCATGCTGTTCATTATCAAGTGTTCCGATAGATACAGAAATACCCATGTTGTTCACAATACAAAACCATGTCTTACGTATTGTTTTATACTATTTGCATACCACGCAGATGTCTAGGCTTTTATTTGGAACTAAATTTGCCAAACTGTGTCGAACAGAGGCTGAGACATGATCATTTTAATAAATATATTTTTTTAAACCATGTTATGGATTGCTGTGGAAAGGGCGCGATTTCTTATAGTCCAAACAGGTCGTTACGGAGAGAATGTGGGGTGGGGGCATTTTTTTTCTTAATTAAGATGTCCTTGTGAACACTTTGATAGCCATGAAAAAATGTCCTTGATAGGGGCGGAGATACAAAGTAGGCTAACTCAACATCTGTTTATGGCTAAACCACGTTAAATTAAATTATTTACACTAAAGACTTTAACGTGCTTTCGCTGTTTACTGACGACTATGAATTTAGATGTCTTATTGACTCGCTTATTGACATATATATTACGTGTAGTTAAGTCTATTTAAATTTCTGCTTTCATGAGCAAAGGGTATTTTTATTACATTTTTTTTTATCTAAAAAATATATGTATATTCATGATACGACTCGTACATCACACTAAGTATTGGGACAGATTGGCCTGAGCAAATAGTTTAGACCCAGATCAGACACTGCAGAACTCGGCGTCTGATCAGGGTCTACACTGTATATCACTCATTCAGCAGGTTCAGACACGTTAATAGGTATAACCAGATGGAATTATTCAAATTTAAGGGCAAGAATGGTAAGGGGTTGGGGTATCCCGATATTTAGGAGAAATGCAGTATCTGTATGCTTACTTTAACCGTTACCAATCTCTCGGCTATTTCGACCAGACGACAAAATGACGAAAATTTTCTTATTTTTCCCAGACGAAGGGGCTATTTCGATTTTTTTGGACGAGTATTGTAAGTAGATATGGTGTCCCAATACTTAATGTTGACAGTCCAACGTTTACACACCGGGTCCAACCGTAACGCCGGATATCCGGTCGTAACGCCGGATTTGACAGAAAATCCGGCGTTACGATCGGTTATCCGGCGTTACGGTTGGCAGAAAATCCGGCGTTACGATCGGTTATCCTGCGTTACGGTTGGAAGCGGTGTTACAGAATCATTTAATACTGTAGAATGTTCCAGAGATGTGGGTGAAAGGGTGGGTGGCTGTAAGGCTGCACAGGATTGTTTTAGGATCTGTGCACTTTAAAGGCACTTTGATTTGTTGATACTCATTTGAAAAAAACAACAACTAATTAACCCTTTCATCATCTCCGTTACGAGCCATCTCATCAGGATCTACACTGTTTGCCATTCTGTTTCCAATATTCTATTGACAGCCATATTTGCAACACTGAACATTCCCAGTTTCAATGATGGAAGAAACTCAGGTGTGAATGGGTTAACCTCTGTGTGAACTTAATGGCATGCAATGCATGTATGTGATTTTTCTCCTTTTTATAATCGCCTCACATCGCTTTACTCACTCGTACGCACGTTAAACAACAAAGATATTGCATCGTATTTGAATTTGCTTGGCGACATTCATAAAATGATCATAATAATAATGACAACAAAAACAGCCATTGGGGCAATGGCAAGCTCTGTCAGTTTACCTAACCACTTTTAATGGGCAGGCTTAGACATCTCAGCGGTTAACCAGTATTGTGCACATTCTTTCGCCAGAAACTGACGACTGCCCTTCATAAATCAGCAGACCGTAGAAAATATTTCATGATCAATCTCCACGAAAGAATGTTGCCGACCCGGCGGGAGTCGAACACGCAACCTTCTGATCACCTGTCGGACGCGCATCCAACAGCCACCGAAGCCGACTGCCGACTGCGCCGTCCGCATGAAGAAACATTGTATCATTGTCTTCCAAAAGGCGTCCAGTGAAGATTCTGATCAGACTGCGCGAATGCGCAGGCTGATCTGAATCTTCGCTGAGCGCACGTCGTGGTACGTTTTCCGATGTAGCGACTATCATGCTCTTATAAAAAAAAGTGGATAAAATATACGGCTGTAATCTGAAGACTCGGAAATAGCTTGACTGTGCGCTTATAGGAGTATGGGCGGTAATCAGGTCGAATACGATAAATCTAAATGAAGATTTGTATGTTTACATTAAAGTATGTTTTGATGTCATTCATGTTTTCATACGTCTTGACAGTACACACATGTGATAGCGAAGAACCTTTTTAACCTTTATCACTATCTGGGCTAATTCAGCAGACGACAACTTGACAATATTTTTGTCACTTTTCAAAAAAAAAAAAAAAAAAAAAAAAAAAAAAAAAAATAGGTTTTGACATTGCATGCAAATTGTCTCTGACAGAGACAATTTGCATGAAATGTCAAAATCTGTTTTCTGAAAAAAAAAAAAAAAAAAAAGTAAAATATTTTAAAATGATGCCTGCCGAAATTTTTATGCAGAGAGCTAAGCGTTAAATTGATTACCTAAACCACTCTTTAGATACAAGGAAAGGTGAATAAATGAAGTTGTTGTACTTTTCATGTCGTATTCGGAAAGATCAGACATACATGTATTACAATTAACTTAACGCATAGCACTCTGGGTAAAATTTCAGCAGACGAAATTTTGAAATATTTTTCTGAAGTTTTTTCCAGGAAACAGGATTTGACATTTCATGCAAATTGTCTCCAATCCTGTTTTCTGGAAACAATAAGGAAACTATCACCAGTTTGTCGCCTGCTAAATTAGACCAGAGTGTAGTACAGGTTAAAACTGTTTACTATATATTCACTATAATTATGAATTCAAACTGGGATGCGGAAACGGAACCAACGTCGAATGGGAATGTGGAACTCAAGGTTTACACAAAGCAGGGCTTGACTGGCATAGACAATAAAGGATTTGATGACCTGGAAAAAAAGAAAGATCCGCGGGAGGATTACAAGGTAAAAACAACATACCTTTATTTGTGTGTGTGTGTGTGTGTGTGTGTGTTTGTACGAATGGACCTTAGGAATATGATGCGAATCAAGAAACTGTGGTCCAGACAATCAAATCAGATTAACTATTTCACTGCCATAGGCGACGATAATATGCTTTTACAAACAGCGTAGATCCAGATGAGACGGCCCCTAATGAGCCGATTCATCAGGATCTACTCTGTTTGACATTCAGTCTTTCAAATTTACATATAATATTTCCAACTGATTGCTTGTTAAAACAAACAATAGTTTGTTAAAACAAACAAACACACAAAAAAAACAAAAACAAAAAAAACAAAAAAAAAAACAACAAAAAAACAACAACAACAACAAACAAACAAAAAACAACAACATAAAAATAAACAAACAAAGCAGACGGCAAATGTCGTCTGAAATTTGGCACCGAAAGAGTCAAGAGGAATGGATACAGTTTTAGTGGAAGCAACTCTGTCAGAAATGTTTTTGTCCCCTTCAAAAAAGGGGGTCTACTCTATCAGAAAAAAGTTTGCTCCCATAAAATAGGGGTCTACTCTATAAGGAAAGAATTTGCTCGCATAAATAAAGGGGAATATGTACAGTTTCAGTGGAAGAAACACTGTCAGAAATGTTTTGTCCCCTTCAAAAAAGGGGTCTACTCTATAAAGAAAGGGTTTGCTCCCACAAATAAAAGGGATACTGTTTCAGTGGAAGCAATCCGTCAGATATGTTTTGTCTCTTTCAAAAAAGAGGTCTACTCTATAAGGAAAGAAATTGCTCCCACAGGGAGCAATTCTTCCTTTATAGATTAGATCCATTTCGAAAGGTGGTTGGGGTGCAGAATGGCAAACAAGAAGTCACAAAAGTGTCTCCTTTGTGAGCAGTTACAGAAAACACTCCAGGCGTGTCGATACCCCTGAAAATTGTGGTTGATTTTTATCCTGTGGAGAAATGCTATAGTTAGAATCACAATTTCGCGTAAAAAGCTATCGCTAATAAGAATGGACGCAAGCAATCATTTTGTTGATTCGCAGTATACGCCCAGTCAATTAGTTTTCGGGCTGGAGTCCGGCGTATCTGTTTGAGGTTGTTTTTGTAAAATCTATATGCATTTGGAGAACATCGGTTTTCTTCCAGTTTTATTGGGTTCTTAGTCGGGCTATATATAACTATTCACCCCCACTTTTTTTCGGCGTAGCTGTATAAGCTGGCTTTTGACATACTTATTGGTATTCGTCTCGAATGAATAAATAGTAATTTGCGATTGGTTAAAAATGTGTAAACTTCGGTAAATAAGTAGGGGTAAGTATAGAATTTACCGATGTTTGACGAATATATTCGTGACTGAACAAACACTTAATTATGACATTTATCTATTTAAAGTTGTACAGTATGTCAATGCAAATGTTAAACAATGGACAAAAATACTCATAATTTAAATAATACCAATAAAATAGTTGCAATGAAATAAATGATTATAGACGAGCTTTTAATTCTGTGCAGTGTAAAATGTTTGATATAAGCGGCCCAAACGCAAAGCGAACAAGGGATGTTCAAGTTTACTTCTCTCCACTGTGTCCATAATATACAGAATTATCATGTGCCTTGTATTATGTGCAAAAGGGATGTAAAATTGCATGGTTTAATTTTATATAGTAAATAAACAGGAACTATGCCTTAAGCTTGGTAGAAATATTGGCAGCATAAATAATATTGTTCATTCTTAACTAGGTAATAGGTTTGTTGAACACCCCTTTTATTTATTCACGGTGTAGGCGGCCTATTGCGTCGGAGCGTAAACGACACGAAGAAGACATGTTACTTTTTTTAGCCTCCGCTTCAGGTAGGATGTTTTAGAATATCTCTTCTCATACCGAATGGAATTTGTTCAAATAAAACGCAGAGTACGCGAAAAATCAAGGTCTTTCTGGTGGTGTAAGCACTATTCTGCGATCTGGTCTAATTCTCGAGAACATTCAAAGAATGTTTTTGCTGTCAATCTGGGTCACCGGAACAATGTACATGAATTTTGACGAAAAACATTCTTCGAATGTTCTCGAGAATCAGACCAGATTGCAGAATAGCACTGACACCACGAGAAAGAGCTTGTTTTTCCGCGAACTCTGTGCTTTATTTGAAAACAATTCATCAGGTATAAATCGAGATATTCTAAAACATCCTACCTGAAGCGGAGCTAAAAATAGTAACAAACTCTGTGCGCCTAGTCATTTTGGTCACGTGTTTCCCACGTCTGAAAAGTCAATGTGTTGGAGGGCCGAATGATTGTTCAAAGTTTATGAATAGAGACCGTTATTTTTTGGCTATTTGAAGTATGGTGCGTTCAGTCACCGTAAGCTAGATCACTATTGTTGTTTAACCAATTCATTTTTACAATTAGATAATCCATTCCAATTAAGTATGCAATAATATTGCAAACAGTTAGTTAAACGATCAAGAGAGAGAGAGAGAGAGAGAGAGAGAGAGAGAGAGAGAGAGAGAGAGGGCGATATTATTTGCTGAAGTTTTCTTGTCCTGAATTCACTTTCTCCGTTTTCTGACGGATGCAGAATTTTCCTAGTTATTCCCCTTGAATAATAATACAGAGGCTCAACTATTGAGATTTAATTCCAAGTTTAATACTAAGTCTTGAACATCAGAGAGAAAAGATAATAATAACCATTTAATAAATTACATAAAAAAGTAGAAATGTAATATTCAATGTGATTATCTGTTTAGATTAGAGCACTTGGTAGGAAGAGGATCTACAACTCGATAAAAATTGAAATTTAATTGATACAATAATATATTGTGTGACTAATTGGTCACTCTATGCGAACCAGTTGCTTGTAGCATAAAATATCTGAACAGTCAGTCATCCAAATATTGACACACTCTAACTAATCTACGCCAAACTAATCACGTGAAATGTCGTCATTTTACAAAGGAAAAAAAAAAAATAAGTGTGTCTGCTACTAATGTGATACACAGAATTTTCTCTCATTGAAGAGAGGTAATCCCAAAGTTCAGTCCTAAATAAAAAAATATAAATTGTTAGACCCAATTTTATTTATTTCTCTGTTACCCTTACTGTTTCTTAGATCAAAAATAAAGTAATAGATCTATGTTACATGAGGCTGAATTACACAGTACACTATAGATCATAATGGTACTGATAATTGACCATTTCAAAGAAAAAAAAAAAGTGCCCTATTTTCTTTGCCCGCACGCGCAAAAGTGCCCTACCCAGCACCCCTCTGCCCTAAAATCCTAGCTTGAGCACTGAGAGTTATCCCTCTTGTTGCTATAGCAACCAAGCCTAGTACGGGTTTGTTGGATTTTTGTTTTCACAGAAATGTTTTTTCAGTAGAAGGTCTTTAAATCTTGTTAAATGAATTCTGTTCTGTCTCAAAATATGCATCCAGTTGACGCGGTTACTCTTCATTATATATGGAGAGTAAATTTGACAGTTACTCTATGTAGAGTAAACTTGACAGTTCTTCTTCTGCACAACCTATGGTCCAATTTCAAACATTTTGTACAAATGTTCCATAGGTGAATGTCTGTCAAATTTGTTCAAATTATTTTGGTTGGTTCCTCATATGTCTGTCGAGAACACTTCGAACATTTTGTAATCAGCAACTAATTAGATTTCAATACGCACAAACATTCCTGGGTTAACCATCCATCAAAATGTTTCAAATTAATTTGTGTCACCAAAAGAAAAAAAAAAAATAAATCACCAACAAAGGGCAGGAAACTTTGAAAATATCCTTCCGCCAGGCTAAAAAAAATCTGCTTCCCACGTGAGCAATTCAGGGCCATCATGACCCTCTTATTACAAATCAAATACATAATGTATGTTTTTTCCAGTTTTTGCCAATCTTCATGGTCTGTGTTACACTTTACTTACTCTTTATCAAAAAGGTGCATGGTTGGCAAGGATATTTCTAATACTAGTAAAGTATACAAATTAACACGCAAAATTATATGCTTTACATTTATATGCTAAATTGCTTTTCATTATTTAGCACAGATGTTTACACATCTGAGTACACTCTCTCCTGCCAACCCTGGCAATATATACAATGTTATACAGTATTAAAACTTTCTTGATTCTGTTTGAATTTGTAATAAAGTTTATACTTTAAAGGCCTTCTTCTTGTCATATTGAACCACAAAGTTGTTTCAATATTCATATTCCAGTACCTCTTACGCCGTTTATCTTTTTTAAAGATATTTCTTGTTTATTATTCAGTCACACTTTTACAGCAGAAAACTGTGCTATTGGTAACATAGTGAAATAAAAAAATGGGAAGTACTGTGTAGAATGAATGTAGCTATGTGGGTTTTGTTCATTTATAAGAGAAATGAGCAGTTTTCCCGTAGGAGCCCCAATTTGACCATTCGACCTGAAATGAGCTTGTTGCTGTCAATATTCATACACGTTTGAAATTTTTCATTTCGCTTTTTTTCGTCGTACTACGAAGAAGAAACAAAAGATATTTTTCTTTGTTTACGATTGGAAATATGCATTCTCAAATCGAACGGATTATAAGCTGGTTTAATAATACAGTTTAATTTGATATTCAAGCATGGAAAGATTTGGGCCGAAAGAAAACGTTATGAGTGGAGAAAAGAACGAAACATTGCTACATAGATGATTTCGGACATAGTATGTTTGGCCTAGGCTATGGATGAGGGGGTGGACAGGGATGCTAGGCATTCCCCACTTCCCTCCCCCCTTACCCCCACTTCCCTCCCCCTTTTCCCCCACTTCCCTCCCCCCTTTCCCCCACTTCCCTCCCCCCTTAACACCACTTCCCTCCCCCAAGCAAACTATTCCCTCCCCTAAATCAGAATTTTAATATCCCCAACGCTATAATTAAATTTAAACATGACTATGCAAAATACATTCATGCAGATATTGACCCCAAACTACAACCCTAATTTTTACCCCCTATTTCCTAAGCATTTGCACCCCGTTTACAGAATAGCTAAATATTTGCACCCTCCATTTCAAAAGTCTGCTAAGTATCACAAGATGGTGGGCCTTGATCCAGTCCTAAACTGGTCAAGAAAGAAAATGTGGCGAGCCTAGGTCCGGGCCCAAACTGATCCTAATTGGCACAAAAACAGTCGTTAATTTCTGAAATCAAAACTCAAGAATACCATGTAAATCTGCATCTTCTTTTAATATTTTTATAAGCATGGTCCCACACTTGGTGGTCAGTGAGAACAATAATCTTTTTTGTGGTTTTCTCAAAAGCTGAGTTAAATGTCGAAGATGTTAATGTGTGGTGGTTGACAAAACACGGACCACTTACGGACACGGACTCATGGACTTACGGACCTTTGACAATACACGGACTGCATAACAAAATACGGACCAATTATTCACGGATCTCTTGACAAACCACGGACCTACAATTCACGGACGACAAACCACGGACCTATTATTCACGGACTTGACAAAGCACGGACCGTTATTTAAATTACGGACGCCACTTATGATATATGAAAAAAAAGCAAAAAAAAAAAAAAAAAAAAAACTAGGAGTAATATCAAAATAGGAATAACGTGACATCACGGACCAATTAGCGGTTAAAGTTTACTATATTTTGCAATTAATACAAACTATTCACGGACCACGGACACGGAATTTTTATTGGTCCATAAGTCCGTGAATGGTCCGTTATTTAATTTACGGACGCCACTTATGATATATGAAAAAAAAAAAAAAAAAAAAAAAAAAAAAAAAAAAAATAGGAGTAATATCAAATTCGGAAAAACGTGACGTCACGGACCCATTAACGGTTAAGTTTACTATGGTTTGCAATTAATACAGACTAAGTCCGTGAATGGTCCGTGTTTTGTCACCGGGCAACATGTGATTGATTTGACTGAGTTCGGGTTTACATGTAACGACACGTCAACCCTTGTGGGTCATGTTGTGTCGTCTCCCAGAGAAAAGGAGAAGAGAGATAGAAGATAGTAAAGGAGATGAAAGAGAGGGACAGGGGGGGAAAGGAAAATGAATGAAAGTGAAGAAAGAGAAGAAATAAAAGTATTCCCCTCTGCCTTTCCTGCTGCAAGGATAGCAGGCCTTTCTCAGCTATAAACCAATATCAGTTACATGATACCTTTGCTTCACCCCACCACTCCACCCGGCAACTCGTATATTCCGTGTTGGAACACCTATCAGAAAATTCATGTTGGATCTTGAAGTGTTTTTTTTTTTTTTTTTTTTTTTTTTTTTTTTTTTAACAGCGCAAAAGTCCTTATCCAACAATGAGCAAATAAAATGATTGTCTACGGCAGACGGATAAATTCTGAAAATGTGGATTGCCACCGACAACGGCTATTTTGTGAACTTTCGGAATCAAAGGGAAGTAATCAACTAGAGATACACCGAAATCGGACGTAAACGAATTCAATGTAAACCACGGTTGGCGGAAAACTCCTCGTCGGTGAAGTGAAATCAACGCCGGATTCATTGTAAATATACCTGAATTTACTTTAATATGTCTATTAGATACTTCTGATACCCAGCTATTGCATTGAAGTACATGAAAATAGAGTAAAATCGGTAAAATACAACAAATTTTGGTATAACCCCCGCCCCCAAAATTTCCCTACCCCCGCCCCCTCTTCCCCCGTCCCCCGCCCCCTCTTCCCCCGTCCCCCGCCCCCTTTATACCCGTCCCCCGCCCCCCTTATCCCCGTATCCCCGCCCCCCCCCCCCGTGTCCACCCTCTCATGGATGGCGACATGTAATTATGTATGCGGGCTAGAAAACAGACGATCATAGTTGACTTTTTTACATAGCTCTGATAACGTCTTTCATGTTTTTATTTTTTCAGTATTGCGATACTTTATATAATTACAACCTTTCATAAATTATAACATTTTTTCACTATACTACGATCTATAGGTAGCTACATTTTGTAAGTAATGCATGACAGATTGGTTTTCCGATGCTTTGCATCAATGTTTTCTTGTTGTTTAATTTGTGCTTGTACACATAAATGGTACCGAATGACTGAATAACAGTCGAGAAAACACTGCCCCAGATGTGAACAACAAAGCGCCATCTTGTCAGATGATTATTGATTGCATTTGAAGGTTCAGATATTTTATAGGCAAGCCATAAAAACTCAGCAGATACACTGCCTGATCTATGTTATGGAATACCGCAAATTTTCAGATAGAAGGACCGAGAAAAGGGTAAATGAAGATATAAATAAAGACTCCTATCAAAAGCAGATCGGTCAGGTGTAGGTCGTTGGGCAGCTTCATCTTACAACTTCGGTCAGTTACCCCTGCCGTAAGGCATGAAGGTAAACATTCTCCAAAGGTTTTGTATCAAGGGCTAGAAGTAAGCTGATATTGCAATTATCTTTTTTCTCAAGGCGAGAAAACATTGTTATGTATAAATACGCCAAAGTTAGTGATGCTCTTTCAGTCAGGTTAGAATATATATGGTTTTAATACAGATTTGTGCCAAAGGGCAGAAATAGCACCACATGACTCAATTTATTCGCACATTTGTTTATCATCCAGAGATAAATTTGGCGATGCGCTTTCAGTCGATTAAGAAGATGTGGACAGGATTCGGATTTCTCACCAAGGGGCATAGCTCTCGATGCATTGAGTCACATGGCCTAGTTTGTTCACGTGACACATCATGATCATTCCAAATAAAATCCACCTGATTTAGTGATGTTCCTATCCCAGCTAGCATTCTACGTAAATCTACATCGGGCCGTCATCGGCCCGTCAGCTACCCTGACGGGCCGATGTCGGCCCGATATAGATTTACGTGGAATGCTGACTGGGTATGTTCGCTTTAGAAGCTATGGCACAGAAAGGGATTCCGTAATAAAGGATACTCTTCTTAAAGTATTGCGTCACATGTTTTCCTCGCGACACATCGCCATTGTTTAAAACTACACAACTTTGTCATGCTTCTTCATCGAGTTAAAAATATAATCTGGACACGCTTTTCGTACCAAAACTCTCAAGACGTCAATGACCCATTTGTTTCATCCGACAAATTGTAAATTGGTGAGTAAGAAGATAAGGCCTAGACACGGATTTCGTATTAGGGGAATAACAATGCGAGTACTGTTTTACTTTTTTCATACCACACATCATTAGCGTGTTTTAAAACCCAAACACTTTAGCGACACTACTTCTATCGGTCTAAATAATACGGTTCAGACACGAAGAGGGACAGACTGGGGGGTAAAACGCAATTCTCGCGTTCACTTCGTGGTGCCGGGGATTTAGGGTGAGTTTAAACAGGGAAGCAATGACTCACTACGTACACAACTGAACTAAAGTGATAGCAAGTTATTAAAAAAGAGCCAAGATTTCATCGTATGCCTGGACAGTCTTATTCCTGTTTAGATGTAGATATTAAAGATAAAATGACTGAATTGAAAATAAATACAAGGTCATATTTGCAATTTAATAGAATACTTGGGTGATGGCCTGATTTGATATATCACAAGATCACATTATATTGTGATTCAGATTTACTATATCCATACCAGTGTCAGAACTGTTATATTTGTTGTCGCTTTTGTTATCAAGGGCCCAGTTGGTCAAAGCATTGTTAGCTTAATGAACTCGTTAGCGGTCAAATGTTTAAGTGTTCTAGTAAGTACAATATCTAAGTCACAGTTTTTTTTGCTGAAAAATTATGAGTAGTTTTTGCAAATGCAAAAGCTACTCACATTTTTTTCAGCAAAAATATTAGCGTATATGCCATATTTAATAAAAGTTTTAACGATACGTTAACGGCATAGTTTTGAACAACTGAGCCGAGGAGTTCTGACTGCTCGTATTTCATGTAAGGGGAATGGATAAACTGCAAGGGCGACACAATGTCAAAATCGTTTTTCCTACTTTCTGAAAAAGAATCCACTCTAAAAGGTTAGAATTTGCTCCCACAGGAAGCATATTCTTTCTAGAATAAATGTTTTAGCAGAGCAAATTCCTTCCTTTGAGAGTAGACCCCTTTTCAGTAGGGACTTTGTATGCAGAAAAACGAATATACAGTCCCAGATGTTACCTCCCTTGTACAAAATGGCACCCTGAATACTTGGATTCGGATAAACCAAGATCAATGTACAGTTACATTTGACATAACTTTGAAATCACCGCATTCTTTGATCTCGCATTCAGGAGTTCCGTTTAGTTTGCAAATGCATGCTTTAGCATTCTTTTTGTGTATATTTGAAGCCATTACATTTGCAGCCCTATGATAGAATACTTAATTCACTGCAATATGTCAGGTACTGAGTAGTCCCAATTAGATCACAATTAGAGCGAGTCCACTTGGGTTTCTATAAAGCTTTGATTGGTCTAGGTCTATTTACCGATGATGTCACAATAATAAAACATAATTGCTACACTGATTTGCTAATCCATTTATACAGTGTGGGGAATCCACGTGACCAAATTCCATCAGGTATAAATCCAGATATTTCCAAAAATCCTACCAGATGCGGAGCTAAAAATAGTAACAAACTCTGCGCACTTAGTCATTTGGTCACGTGGATTCCCCACACTGTTATATGTATTCCTAAAAGCCCATCTCAATTGTTTAAAATTTGAAATCCCAATCGACGGTCACAGGACAGATTATTCCTAGATAAAGTCAACGATCAAGAAGAAACGGTTTCAAGACGAGCTCACGTGTTAAAAGGCTAAGGCGAGCTATGCAATATATAATTGATATCAGTCGAGGTCAACTGCCTGAGAGGAATAGGCCTGCAAAAAATCCACACACCTTTCCAATTGCCTAGAAAGGAATATGCCGGCAAAAAAAAAAAAAAAAAAAAAAAAAAATCACACGCCTTCTTGATGAGAAGAAATTGTCATCCCATGCCCGAAAGGCCGTCAGCCGAGTTATCAAGAACAGCACCTTTGATTGGCCACCAGCACGAAAGTGCTTCTATGATAAAATGCCAGAAATATACGGGGAAGCATTACTATCGTTGCCGGCACCAGAACTTCTCTTAGAGTAACAGGCAGACTCGAGGAATTTGTGCACGAACTAAATGCATGTAGATTCAGGCATAATATCACTAGCTTCTTGTCAAAGGAGATGGGATAGCTCAAAAGGAACTACTTCACTGAAAAGGAGGACAAATACGAGCATGACATTGGTTTTCTGGTACACAGCGATGTTGTAAACATACACATAGGTAATAAACCTGTGTCAAGCAGATTCATCGATATTTGCTTCAGTGTAACCCCTTTTGGAATCACCGCCATTCAAATATGCTATATACACCATTAATCGAGCCACAGTGGATAGCAGTTCATCACTGACCAGACACCTCAAAATTGAATGGCATTCTGATAGTTCAAGGCTATTGGATTGCAATAAAGGTTAAGGACAAACGAGCCGACTGGGATAAAGTCTATTGGCAATGCTGCAATGATGTAACAAACAAAAGAGGACTGAAGATCCTAGAATTTGCAATATACTGTAAAATCTCAATAGCTCGAAACCGGATGGCTTGTTTACCATGGCTGATTCGAACCTGTTTTTGAGTCCCTACGAAATTCTTCCGATAACTCCACAAATCAAATATTTAAGTAACTTTTATTATTTTATCATGAAATTGTATGTTGTGTGTACTCATAAGAATCGCCTCATCGGCAAATGTCGGGATTACAGACATACGATGCAGCCACAGTTAGCCCCAAAATGGACCTGGCACAGCTCCGTTGGTATCATCATAACCAGACTGACTACATCTTCGTAAGTCTAATGTGAAAACCGCCACATGATGAAGTTTTAGAAAGTGGACACATGAAGTAACCAGGGCTTGTTGAACATGGCCTTCTGAACTCGGCATAAGAAGACCCGTAAGGCGACCCAACTCGGTTTTGATTTGACCTGAAGGATATTAAGGGCCCAGTTAGATACTTTCCAATAGTGCATGCGAGTTTTGAACCACTCATAATTTTAATGACGAAAACACTGAACTGAGTTCCACAATTTCAAAGTTCAGCTCAACAGTGACTGATACAGGCAAGAAGGTATTTGATTAGCAGCGTCCCGGTAAACTCCCTGGGTAAAAACTAAACAGTTTTACCTCCGTGAGAAAAGAAATAAAGTAAAGAGACGAAAAGTAAACCTGGAGGGGCTGAAGAATACATAGTAATAAACTGAAGGATACAAAAGGAGAAACAGAAAATGAAGAAGTGGATAGAAAGTCACTGCCAGGACAAATATTCAAACTCAGAACTCAGGGCGAGAAACATCTTTAACAACAGCAAAATCTCTATCTTGTGTTTACTAATGTATATATGTTAAGAAAGCCTTTGCCATAGTGTTGCCAGAAACCCTACTGGTCAATCTATGGGCGTGCCACTGAGCGATTCTATGATAAAGCCACTAGTGCAGTTTTACTCTAAGACACGTCAGGCACATGATTCAGGATCAAAAGTGAAGTGCAGCAGGGATGTCCTCTGTCACCAACACGCTTCAATAACTTCCTCGAAAAGAAAATGTCTGGTGTATTAGCAGACCATGAAGGGAACATTGGCACACGAGGCAACGTAAATGTCCACATCCGACTTGCAGACGGTATTATTGAAATTTCTAGAGGGAAGGGGCGCACATAACTGCTTGGTTCTCTCTGCAAAATCACCAGTACTTAAACAAGACCTGTCGCCAGACAGGATAGCTCGCCTGATATTGCACATTTTGTTTCTGGAAAATTCTAAGTCCGTGGCCTTGATTTTGACATGACCTGTGTGTGTGTGGGGCGGGTGGGGGTGGGGGGGGGGGGGTGGGGTGGGGGGGCGGGGGCAGTCTCTGTCTTTATACCAAATAGGAACTAAATCCATCATGTAGTTTAGAAGTAATGAGATCCTAAAAAACTTTGGCGTAGAATTTTAACATCAAAATTCTAAGTCTGTTACCTTGACCTTGACATGACCTAGGGTGGTGGGGATTGCTACTGCGTAAAAATTTGGACCAATATGTATCATCATACAAAAGATGAATCAAATCTGTGATAAGGTTAGGATTTAATGAAGTCTTAAAAACTTTAACGAATACTTTAACATTTAAATTCTAAGTCTGTGACCTCGACCTCAAGGTCATGGTCATGAAAGCTGATGGTGCTTATGAAAACTTTTGACCAGTATCTATCATGATACCAAATAGGAACTAAATCCATCATTTAGTTTAGTAGTGATGAGATCCTAAAATGTTTGACGTAAAATTTTAACATGAAAATTCTAAGTCTGTGACCTTGATCTTGACCTAAGTTGGTGCGGATGGTACTATGCAAAATTTTGGACTACTATGTATCACTATCACAATACCAAAGATGAATCAAATCGGTGATAAGGTTGGGAAATAATGAGGTCTTAAAAACTTTAACGAAAACTTTAAAATTTAAATTCTAAGTCTGTGACCTTGACCTTGACATGACCTAGAGTGGTGGGTATGGTATTGCGCAAAATTTTTGACCAATATGTATCATCATACCAAAGATGAATCAAATCGGTGATACGGTTAGGAAATAATGAGGTCTTAAAAACTTTAACGAAAACTTTAACATTTAAATTCTAAATCTGTGACCTCGACCTCAAGGTAACGGTCATGCGTGCTGATGGTGCTGATAAAAACTTTTGACCAGTGTTATCACTATACCAAATAGGAACAAAATCCATCACTTAGTGTAGAAGTAATGAGATCCTAAAAACTTAGACATAAAATTTTAACATGAAAATTCTAAGTCTGTGACCCTGACCTTGACATGACCTAGAATGGTTGAGATGGTACTGCGCAAAATTTTGGACCAATATGTATCATCATACCAAAGATGAATCAAATCGGTGATAAGGTTAGGAAATAATGAGGTCTTAAAAACTTTAACGAAAACTTATACATTTGTGGACGCCGACGCCAACGCCAACGCCGACGCCGGGGGTAGTACAGTAGCTCTTCCTGAACATTGTTCAGGCGAGCTAAAAATGAAAATGGGTGTGACAAGACAACAATGTTAACGAACAACCCAGATAAAGTTGAGCTTGAATTCAAATTGAATTGTACCAGGCTTGAATAGTAGAGTATAAAATACCTAGGGTTCGTTATATGTGATGAGGGTTTCAAACCACAGATGATTTTGTTCAGGATTAGATCGACTGAGTTGAGCTGAAGTATAACGTCAATGTGTTATGTAGCCCTTTTGGTATTAATGTCATTTTAATGTACCATAGAACAAAACAACCTTGTATAGAAAACTTAACAGGAAGAACGTGGCTAGTATTTATTAGTAATTTTACTAGGAATTGATATGTATGCAGATCATAGACTCACCGGGGCAATATGTCAACAAAAACATCAACCTGATATAGAAAATAAAATGGAACAACTGTAGATCTCAAAGTCATTAGTAATGTCTTTACGACCGACAAAGTTAAAGGACTAAACTGAAATAAAATGAAGACGAATTTTCCGAGCAGCTTTTATACTGAACGTTCCAAGGCGGTTCCTCTGTTACAGTTCTTCTTTGTTTGTGCTTCAGTAGTTTCATATGTGGCGTTTGTTTTATCATTATTTGGTTCTTATCTCCCCTTCTTTTAGTGCCTCGGGAAAGCTGTGTTTCGTGATTGTGGCTTTTGCCTGTGTATCTTTACTTATATTTGTTTATGACCAAGGCAGGGGTTTTGTAGTCCATTGATGTGCATGCGCCTAGATGATGTACAGGTACACTTGTTTTTATCCACAACGTTCATTTGGGACTATATACAGTTTCGAGACAAACTAGAGTTCCATTGTGAATTCGCCCTTACAGATACTACAGACACTCTTTATGAAACTGAGCCACTCCATGCTGGTATAAAAATTCATGACGCAAAAGTTTAAGCTATAGTCAGAGTTACACATACAAGACCTGAGGCATTTAAGTAACCAGTAAATGTTTAACTTGGCGTGTACTTATTTTGATTTCTTCTGTGTTTTCAAAGGATCCTTAGTTCAGAATACAGTCGAACCTCGTTATCTCGAACTCGCTTATTTCGAATTACCGCTTATCTCGAAGTGAAAATCTGGTCCCTGTTTTAACATGAAACTATGACAACAGGTATAAAATAATGTGGAAAAGAGGAGAAATTGCTCTTTCTCCTCTTTTCCACATTATTTTATATATATATTTCTAACTTCAGGAGTCAAATTACATATTCATTTGTTAAATATGGTTGTTCAATTTATTGTTTTCCTCACTCTCTCAACTCTGATATGTCGAGGTACGGATATCTCGAAGTATTTCAGTGAGTCCCTTGGAATTCGAGATAACGAGAGTCGATTGTATTTCAACTGAAACAAGCCCTACGACAGACTAGCGATTATAATCACATTTGTCTGACAAGTATAACGAAAATGACATAAATGTTGGAATGTGGCAGGTTTACTTGGTTAATACTGTAACGAACATCGCTTCTGCTACAGTCGGGAAAGGTCAGAGGTGATGAACTGTTGACAATATACTCTGACTAGAAGTCTGACTTTTAGCTCCTTATAAGTACTGATGTCGTCATTGGCATGAATGTCCTTTAACGTTACAGTTTTCAAGTACGTGTGCAGGTGAGCTATACTGCCGGACTACAGCCCTTATGCATAATTCAGTAATCATGTTACATATGCAAGTATTGACAGATAGTACAATATTTGGACCAGTTTGAGTACGCTGCTAGCGCAAATGACTCGGGTTAGAAACAAAGCCAAATAAATACTATATATGTTCATATCGGAAAAATGGTTGGTCCGTCGCCATTTTACCCTTAGAAAGCTTATGGCAATAGCGGACGACATATTTATTGCACTTCTCAAAGAACATTGGCGTTGACATTACATGGGCAACGTCATGCGATAACATATCTTTGGGCATATGCGGACAGCTAAGGCCTAGATCAGCGTGCGCATCCGCGCAGTCTGATCAGGGCCTTCACTGTCCGCAAACAGAGTCATTGGCTACTACTGAATGTATAAAGGAGAGCAAATGCCAGCATGATACTTTGCGCATGCGCAGGATGATCTGAATCTGCGCATGTTGCGCATGTTCGAAGGCATTTTCGTTCCGCCTGACGCGGCCCACAGGAAGACAATATATGTGTAATATTGTCCTATTTTCTCTGAACATTAACTCCTATTTCCTCAATAAGAAATATAATTTAAAAATATCATTTGCTGATATTCGAATCTGTTGCTGTAAGGTTTAATGTTGTACCAAAGTACAAAGTTGAAAGTTGCCATGATTTCATACGCTGAAACCCTAATGTACATATGTGCCCAAGAATACAGACTTTACATTCCGGCAGTTTTGAAAATTCATATGAGGGTTAGCCATGAGACCTCATTACGAAAACACCCCTATTCAAATACACTGAAAATTTTACCACCAAAAAATGGTAATTTTTCAGATAAAAAATTCTGATATTTTTGTAATTTCTGCTCAAAACATAGATTGTGGGTACTCGTTAGAACCGCCTCGTCGATGCGGCTCTAACGAGTACCCAAAATCTGTGTTTTGAGCAGAAATAACAAAAATACCCATGTAAACCCCAGTTTTACTATATAAAAGTGGGGTTTAAGGGGGGTCAAAATTATATAGGTATGTTTTCATGATGGACCTAATATGCCGATACTTGCTAGTCCGGCCCAGACAGCTTGTCACTTCAACTGTTTTCGGTTTGTGAGTGCATTTAGTGCTCTCAAAAGGCATTTCTTTCAGATTCTGTCTTCACTACATGTGGTGGTAGTGCAGTGCGGTGGCCGTAAAACGTCTCCCCGTACTTCACTTTAGTGTTGTTTATTTTCTCGTCTTTTGTGATGATTGAGCCCAGTCCGAGAGTTGTGAAAATTCATATTAGGGTCACTGATGATGTATAATTGGCCGAATCTAGCTGGTCTGGATTGACACTGCAACTGCTTTCAATTTTATGGGTGCAGACTTTGCTCTAGAGGGTCGTTCATTTTAGAATCTACATGTATGTGTATATTAAATCAGTTATAACTGAGATGACCTTATGAACTATTACCGAAGGACTCGCTCGCTGGAGAATAGGTCTCAACGTATCAGTTAGAAGATATGCAGAATAAGTCCTTTTATAATTTCCGTTTGTCATCTCTTAAGTATTTTGCTGTTTTTTGTGCACAAGATTGACGTAAAAGGCGTAGAACTGTAGCAGTTGTAAAAGAACATTTGGCATTGGTATTCCCTTTTAGCCCATTGTAGACAGAATAGACTCTAGACAGAATAGACCCTCCCACACTAGATATTCGAAGAGTCCAGTTTCAATTTTAGGTATGTCCGGCTATGAGATTTACATATTCCTAGAGAAAAAAATGCTAAACTATTTGCAAACAGTGGAGACCCTCATCAGACGCCGCGTTCTGCGGCGTCTGATCTTGGTCTGCACTGTTTGCCAGTTACCCTTTTACGGGTCTTCCCACTACAATGGGTTAGAAAACTTTGTTGTGATATATTAATACGCACTCTTATTAATGTCTGGTGCATGAGAAGCAATATTTAATTCAGATAAGTCTAATCTGGTGATGACCTTTTGTGCAGATAAAGATTTTGCTGTAATTTAAACGCTCTGCTTATAGAAATAAAAAGTGCTTGCTACATAATTTTACTAAAATAAAAATTGAATAATTGTGATAAAATAAACATATGGAACCTTTTAAAAAGTATACTAGAGCTGAAAAAGAGACGCTTATGGCGGAGGATTCTCACACCTTAAACCATGTCTACAATGAAGTTAAGGTAAGACCGATTGTGCCTGACTAAGAGCACAGTTTTCTGGGCATATTACCTTAATGGTAATGTATTTACATGGAAATAGGCATGTTTAAACTGATATACAGATATTTCGTATTCTTAATATTGTCTAATAAATGTATGACATAATGTAACAGGGATTCATATTGCTTGAAATTATTTGCAAAGCTTGCATACCGGCCAATAGCTTTTTAGTCAATACAAATAGCATATATTATACTACTTTAGTTAATATTGTTTTGCACCTGAATTATAATTTAAGAGCCTAGTAGGTGTCTGTTAACAAGAACGGACAACTTGTGTCGTTTGCAGCCAAGGAGAACACTTTTCAATAGGGATCATTTACTCACGCCTCAAGGTATTGCACAGAAACCAGTTAACAATGTTTCACAGGGGCGCAACTCATGTCAGAATTTAACCTTGTATCAAAGTAAAATTCGTTTTCGAACTGAACCTGCATTTTTGAAATAAAAATAAGCAAGAAAATAAGTCTACACAGTTACGTCATATGCACAAGTACACAAGAGAATACACGAGACCAAGTTTTATAAGAAATGTAGAGGACTAGTGGTAGAAGGTATTGAGCACTTGTAAAACTTCTAGTAATACTGTAATGAACGTTGAGCAGTAAACTTCATAGCAAGGGAGCTTACAATCTAAGGATTGGGCCATTTGTATAGTTGGTCAACAGATGCTGTTACACACACACACACACACACACACACACACACACACACACACACACACACACACACACACACACACTTGTCATCTTTGTATTAATATGAGAGACTCACTTGTTAACAAGGGGAAAAAAGAAAGAGCGTTCTTCAGGTATATTCAGGTATATGCGACATCACATGACCAGACTGGACTATGCATATGTGCTCTGGTCAGGGCACGCTCATCTGTCACGCCAAAATGTTTGGACACTGAAAATGAAACAAAAGCAAATTAAACATGGTCTAACATATCTTATAAAACGTATGCTCGTTAACCCTTGTCCTGCTGAATAAATTAAGATGTCACTCCCATTTCTAATTTTCAGCCAATCAGATTACTTGATCTAGATTGTTGATATAAATTCACATACTTAATGGCAAACAGTGCAGATCCAGATCAGTTGGCTTCTTCAGAAGCCAACTGATCTGGATCTACACTGTTTGTAAAGGCAGGACATATCCGGTTTCAGCAGGACAAGGGTTAACAATCAAAACACACAATCGTTACTGTATTCATTTTAATGTAATAAATTATGATATATCATGAATCTTGTTTAACTTTTTCCGCTCTCTGGGGTAATTCTGCAGATGACAAAATGATAGTATTTTACTTATTTTGCCCAGAAAACAGGACTTGACATTTCATGCAAATTTTCTCCAATGGAGACAATGTGCATGAAAGGTCAGATCTTGTTTTCTGGGAAATATAAGAAAATATTTCAGTCTGTCGTCTATAAAATTTTATCCAGAGTGCCTAGTATTTAAGTGTTTATATAATGAGCCACGATCACGTTTACTGTGTACTTTATGATGGTTATGTCGGCTATAGTACACTTAAAAAAACATCGCGCCAACTGCGCAATGTCATATCTGAACAGTCTCGTTTGAGCATGCGCATTTCATATATACTATGTAATTGGGTATTGTAAATGTTTAAACAGTAAACTATGCTTGCTCAGAATACATTGCACACCACAGTCTGGTCTGAGCATACAGAGTTCGCATATGGCTGAAAGAATTAAAAGCAACGTAGATTATTTTCACTGAATAGGCTCATCAGGGCAGAATATCACATTAATCCAAAGAGTTCTTTTTGGCTTATCCAAATAAGATTTTTCACTTACAGTGAAAAAGTCTTACAGTCGACTCTCGTTATCTCGAATTCCAAGGGACTTTCTGAAACACTTCGAGATATCCGTACCTCGACATATCAGAGTTGCGCAAGTGAGGAAAACAATAAATCGAACAACCACAATTAACAAATGAATATGTAATTTGACTCCTGAAGTTAGAAATATATATAAAATAATGTGGAAAAGAGGAGAAATTGCTCCATAGGAGCAATTTCTCTTTTTTTCCACAATATTTTGTTACCTGTCCTTAGATTTCCATGTTAAAACAGGGAGCAGAATTTCACTTCAACATAAGCGGTTATTCGAGATAAGTGAGTTTGAGATAAGGAGGGTCAACTGAATTTGAATAAGCCTAAAATAACTCTTTGGAAGATTGTTTTGTCATTGACCGGCGCGAGTATCGCGGGAATCGCGCCGGTCTCTTAATATAGCTTTGGATTTTATATATGGTAGACTATTTGATTAGCTCACTAAGGACATTTTATATTTGCCGGGATCGCATTACGAGAACATGCCTATTCAAATATATAGCAAAAATTTACTCCCAAAAAAAAACCGCTAATAATTTTCTTATTTCAGCTCAAAACATAGATTGTGGGTACTCGTTAGAACCGCCTCGGCGAGGCGGTTCTAACGAGTACCCAAAACCTATGTTTTTGAGCAGGAATAAGAAAATAATGTATACCCCTGTAAACCCCACTTTTACTACATGAAAGTGGGGTTTGAGGGGGTAAAAGTTATATAGGTATGTTTTCATGATGGTCAGTTTGTGACGGTCCCGACAAATATAGAAAATCTTATAACAAACTGTGTTATAAACAGACTAATGTCTATTCTATTTTCATTTCAATCAAGAAATTTCATAAAACTTAATAAAAACAAACATTAAAGAATCACATTGTTGTTATTTTTTACCCGTTCCATTGAAAATTTATTAAACTTCAGTATACTCTTGTCCCATCTCTCTATGTAGACATGAACAAAATTTGCGCCGGTACTTAGACGTTTACGTCTTAATATTTTGTCTTGTTTACTTATGAGGTGCCTATAGCCGATTTCATGCAGCTTCCGTACTTTTCCGTACTTCACTCGTAACGCAAGTCACGTGACGCTATATCATATGACTAAATCAGCCAATCGATCTCGGAATAAGAAACATGGCAAAACAGAAAGACTGAGTCACTGAGGACAGAGTGCATCATTTTTCCATAGCTCATGGAAAAAAACCTAAATGTATGCTATTTTCTTTAATTTGAAGGCTTTTTGCAACCCATTACAAATCAGAGGGTAGGTTTTATCGCTAAAAAACAGATGTTCTCTTAGATAAAGGGCGCGGTAATTTTGTTTTTATTCCGACTTTGATTGGTCTGTGAAATTACTGTTCGGAAAGCGATCGTAAATATTCGGGACATTCCGTTAAAAGTAGGAGTGAAATTGGCTATAAATATAGTTCAGCAGGTATCAGCTTAGACTTTTGAATATGTCATCTCCCATTTTCTTTAATTTCTCATCTCCGATAATTTCTCATATGTCTGACGCATCTACTGATGAGATCGACCAAAAGAGGATATAGAGTTTCTATGCTTGAATGAATAGCATCAGAACCTAGTCTAAAGCTGATAATCTGATGCAATATCAGAAAAATTCATATCGAGCCTCCAACAACAAGCCTCGTACATGTGTATTGGACTGATGCAGGTGGCATTTGCTTGAAATGCAATGCAACCCAGGTTACCTCCCCAAACAGGTCATGATGAGGTACTTGTCTGGACTGAATGGGTTTTATCAACCCATCTCATTTTATGTACTCTCGTACATGGCAAGAAGTAATCTCTTGAGCCAAATTACCTCAGTATGCTGTTTAACTAAGGGCCCTGTCAAATCAACCTAGTTCTCAACACGCCCTACCCTGTCCTTAAAAATCGTAAAACGGGCTGTGGTCGGGGTAAAACGGATAACTTTTGCCCTAAATGTTTATAATACGATTCTAGTTCGTTCATAAACAGTCCTCAGTACGTCCATCTCGTCTGTATCCCGTCCGCAGTCCGTTCGTATCAAATTTAGATCGGGCCAAATTGCCCGTTCACCTCGTGCAGAGACCTTTTACAAGCAGTCCAAGCCCGTACGTGGTCAGTTTTACCCCCTTTGTAACCAATTCTACTTCGTTCCCAATGCCTTTAAACCAGTTCTAACAAGTTCGTAACTCGATCACCTCGTTCACAGACAGTTCATCTTGTTCTACGTCCCCACCTCGTCCCTAATGCGTGCAGAATTCAATTGTCATTACGAAAACACGCCTATTCAAATATATAGAAAATTAATCCTCCAAAAATTTAAAGTTTTCAGATAAAAAAACTGTGATATTTTTCATATTTCTGCTCAAAACATAGATTGTGGGTACTCGTTAGAACCGTGGTTCTAACGAGTACCCACAATCTATGTTTTGAGCAGAAATATGAAAAATATCACAGTTTTTTTATCTGAAAACTTTAAATTTTTGGAGGATTAATTTTCTATATATTTGAATAGGCGTGTTTGTTTTCGTGATACAATCATGTCCTGGCTCGACGACTCTCAAAACCCAGCGCGTTCTTGTCAGCCCTCATTCGCGTTAGCCACTTGAAGCTGTGAAGATCATTTCATCCTTGTGAGCATCATGCCTCCAAAGAAGAGCGGAGCCAGAAAGATGGGCTGTAATAAAGCGGCTACTTCTGTTAGATCCCAAAGCTGCGTCTTCTCTGAAGCCCATCTAGCACGCTCTGGGGGGTCAAGCAAAGAAGAGTGCTGCATCCCTTGGACCCTCTGATACCTCTGCTTCAAAGAAAGAAAGTCAGATGTCGGAGGAGTATGGAGAGCAAAGGCCAATGAAGTCCACTAAGGCCAAATGAAGTCCATTACAACAAAAAGCTAGAGGACAACTGATGTCCGACCGAAGTTGTAACACGTCCCTAGTAGGATCGAAGCACGGCAATTCCGTTTGTAGTACGTCCATCTCGTTTTAAATATGTTGTCACTCCGTCTTATCGCAGGACGGGATGGCCGCTAGAAATTTTGAACAGGCTCGACGTTCTGTAGCACCCTTCCCGTCCGAGCCCGTCCATGAAGTTTGTACACAGACCGTAAAACGTTGCTACTAGGTCCACATCGTTCGCGTATAGTTTGATCCCGTTTGGGAACATTTTCCAAAATGTAGTAGAACGAGTTCGGTGTTATTGGGGTAAAATAGTATTATTAAATGATCACTGGCAGTTGTTTGAAAAAATATCAATGGAAACAGTCGGTATTCGAAGCGTATGCGGACAGTGAAGGCTCAGATCGACTGTGTGTATTTAGCCCGTCCTCTCTGTTTGCTTAAAGATTCATTAGCATCTGTCTGGAAGATACCGATGTACAACAAATGTCTTCACCGGAAGTACGGGGAGAGTTTTTCGGCCGCCATCAGCTACATGCATCGTGAATATTTCCATTTTTATGTAGCAATATAGGGATCAAACTTGGTTTTTTCATGCATTAACATTCGCCAGGTCCCGTGGGAGGTGTTGAAAAGCGAGGCCGGAGGCCGCGGTTTTCAACACCTCCCAAGGGACCTGGCGAATGTTAATGCATTGAAAAACCATATTCGATCACTATTATTGCATAAAAACTGAAAACATTTGCTACATTTCACGTTATTTCTTGTACTATTTTAATTCGCCTTTTCACCGATGTCTCGCGAATGCAATTTCCACGGACTATGCTCGTCCTAGGACCGGGCAGTACACATCTCGTAACGGCAGCAAATCTGTGGACGATCATATTGAAAGTTGCGTAGCCGTGCATCAACAGCGCCTGAATTGCCTTGTTAATACGCGGCTTTTCGCCGGTTAATGCACGGCTGTTAATAACGTGTGATACTGCTTTTTATGCAATAATTTCTTTTTTTGATGTTTAGTATGACCTCAAACAATGGCTTTGATTTGAATTCTATAGATCGGCATAGATCGATTGCAATAATAATTTACGTCGTCGATAAAATCCCTTTCTGCAGTTTGTTCTGTATTTTCACGTGTTAAATATTAAGGATACAGAAACAACCAAGTTTGAAATATTTCTTATGCGAATGATGGTATTTTAAAGTACTTTGATCTCATCAGCTTTCAGTACAAAGGTAATGTCGAATTCTCGTTTGAAAGGAACATACTATTATAGGAATGTACGATACCGGCAAAGGGATTGTTGTAGATCTCAAACTATCTTAGTCGTTAGCCTCGATTTCGTCTCGACTGACAGTAACTGAGAGCGGATGACCTTAGCAATGCTGTCTTCTGCATTGTATAGTAGATGATGGAACGCATCAATATTGACGATTTAGACGTTTTTAACCATTGCAATTACAGTCGAACCTCGTTATCTCGAACTCGCTTATTTCGAATTACCGCTTACCTCGAAGTGAAAATCTGGTCCCTGTTTTAACATGAAATATGACAACAGGTAACAAAATAATGTGAAAAAGAGGAGACATTGCTCCTAAGGAGCAATGTCTCCTCTTTTCCACATTATTTTATATATATATTTCTAACTTCAGGAGTCAAATTACACATTCATTTGTTAAATGTGGTTGTTTAATTTATTGTTTTCCTCACTCTCTCAAATCTGATATGTCGAGGTACGGATATCTCGAAGTATTTCAGTGAGTCCCTTGGAATTCGAGGTAACGAGAGTCGACTGTATATAATTATCGTACTTCAGTGAATTCAAGTTATGATAAGATACATATTGTCTGATAAATGACCTACAGGTCTGTAGCCTGTCCCTTATGAATATATTGACCAATGTATTCACTGTTTATTCTATTTTTCTTTGAGCAAATATGATGATGATAAAATCTCCCTCATGAATATTTTAAGAACACAAATATAACTCAAATTTACGTAGACGAACTATCCAGTTTCGTTTCTGCTATTTCACTAATAATATACCACATTTACCCTGTATATTCTGCTACATTAGCCTCAAGGAGTAAATTAGAGTCTTTCATATATTTTACGCAAACCACGTGACCCAACAACATGTTACTTTGGACCTTATATACCCTAAATATCCGGAAAACTAGTTCTCCTAAAATGTGAACAAATAAAGTTTACTATCCGTTGATGATTTACAAACATTGTAGACTCTGATCAGACGTCGAGTTCTGTGCCGTAAAATATGAATCTACTCTGTTTTCTCAGTCCAGAATGTCTCAATAATTGGGGTAAAGTCGGTGATGTGGTACCTATTTGAACTTTAACAATATTCAAATCAATTTTTAAGGATTGGTTTTTTTTTTCTCAACCATTTTATCGCAGAATAAGAAGAGATGATAATTTGCCGAGGTCCGATATATCCGAATTACTGACACCTCTTTTTTCTTTTTATTAAAGTAATACAACAGAATTGAATTACTTGCTTGTCTGTGTCATGATCTTAAAACACCATCACGTTACATGACCTTTGTAATAAATTGATTGGTAAAGTAAGAAAAAGGCCCTTAGATCTATCTATCTTGTCATGATGCCATACGCCCGCGAGGACATTCTAGACATTTGCGCTGTCGAGCAATCCAAGTATGTTACAAGTACTAGAAAAGATAAAAGCATAAAAGCATGTCAGTGAGTGACAAAGTATGATAGTGGAGGCGATGAAAGATAATAGGTTAAAAAAGATGAGAATAGCTAAAATCAGGTTAAAAAAATATATACTTGGGATCTTAAGGCTTGACGTGCTGCAACTTGCCAATTTCAACCTTGAATATGTCAAGGCTTGTCGAGCTGACAGCGCTTTCTGGGAGGGCATTCCACTGAACGACTGCCGGTGGAAAAAAGGAATATTTATAAAATCCTTCCCTGTGTGAATTTGCTGGAATGTCATAGAATGACCGCGACGGGACGTACGGGAGTTGGGTTTGATGTAATCTGGGAGAGGTACTGCGGCCATGTTATTGACAATCTTATAGAATAAGCAGAGGCGTGGGTCCGCACGTCTCTGCTCAAGAGTACGCCAACCCAAAGTTTCAAGCATGGCCGAAACACTTGCCATTCTGTCAAAGTTACAGGTGGTCTAGCGAGCAGCCCGCCGTTGGACCTTCTCAATTTGTTCAGTTTTCACTTTAGTATGGGCGTCCCAAATGACCGCAGCATCTCGAGTTGCGGCCGGACCAGGGTATTGTAGGCGGCCTCTCTCACTCTGGACATTTTTGTTCTGACATTTCTCTTTATACTATAGGCGGTCAGTGAAGGCCCAGATCAGCCTGCGCGAATGCGCAGGCTGATCTGGGTCTTCACTAACTGCCAGTCTGGGCCTTCACGGACTGCCAACCTTGGCCTTCGCTGCCCGCTTACGATATCATTATATTTGAACTAAATATACGTACATCGACGAACAGCACAGACGAATTAGATTGCCCAGATGGCGGAATAATCAGGACATTCACGATTCGCATCTGGCATAAGTGACATTTTCCTACGTTCCGCATCAATAAGCAGCACCATCATTGTCAATGATAGTCTTCATACGAGAATAGCATCAAGACTTTTTACAAAAGCTGTAAAGTGAAGTGGCTTATTTTCCCTAGCTATTGGGACAGACAGGCCTGGGCAAGCAGATGTGGCAGATCATAGTCTACACAGTTGATCATTTATCCAGCAAGTTTCAAACCTATCAACAAGTAGTCAAATGGAATTGCTGTATGTTCAGGACAAGTATAGGAATAAGTTTCTATGGTATAAGTACGGTAGATTGGCCGCGCCGAGAAAAAAATAAAACGTCTTCAGTAAAGATCCAGATCAGCCGGTAAAGAACCTGATAAGGACCTTTGTTGTACATCGATATATTCTAAAGTATCCAATGATTCTGTAAGCGGACAGTGAAGGCCCAGGTCAGACTGTGCGGATACGCAGGCTGGTCTGGGTTTTCGTTGTCCGCACAGGTTCTGAAGGCAAAGTCTTACATGACGCTGCTCAGATGATTGTATGTTTGAAGCTTCAGTGGGCCAGTACATTCAAACCGCGATTTTAGCCGCAGTACAAAAGACGAGGACAGCCCTGAAAAGCCTATGCAGAAACTCGGAAGTAACACTGATTCCGAAAACACAAACACTGAACATGCTACGCGGATGTGCAGGCTGATTAAAAAATTCTTTGGTGGGGCATATGCTGCAGAACACACACACACACGCACGCACGTATGCACGCACGCGCGCGCGCACACACGCGCATGCACGCACACACGCAAACTGACACACGCACACACACACGCATGCTTCAAAACAAAACAAAACAAAACCAAAATAAACAAATAAAACAACAACAACAACAACAACAACAACAAAAAAAACGAACCCAAAAACCTGCAAAAAACGAGAAACACACACACACACACACACACACACACACACACACACACACACACACACACACACACACACACACACACACACACACACACACACACAAAAAAAACCCCAAAAAACTGTCGTCAGTTATTCACTCCTACTTTGTTCCACAAATCTGACGGCTTAAATTATTGCAAAATTATATACAAGCAGCAAAGGTTGCTCAGGTCTGTCAGCCCCTTTGTGCAGTTATATTAGGGTTGTCGGGTTTGGCTATCAGAATCTACTGTAGCCAATGTTTCTTCGGGAAAGTATAGCGACGACCAAGATGGGAATTCTTGGATATGCAAACTTTTTTACGCATATACGATTGTAAAGTCTCGTTTGTATTAGTTTACCGTAATTACCCTAATTATTGGGACAGCCATGCCTGAGCAAACAATATAGACCCTAATCAGACGCCGCGTTACGCGGCGTCTGATTAGGGTATATATTGTTTGACACTCAAGCAGCAGGTTTTAGATATATCATCAGGTAATAAAAAGGGGCTTGATTAAAATTAAGACAAATACGAGGGTCCTGCAAAAAGTTTTGTCACTGGGTTCGGATTACTTCAGTGCTACGTTTTATCAAACATATTTTTATTACAAACCATCAAAGTATCCCCCCTTTACTGAAACACATTTTGTAACCTTTTTACCCAGTCGCGGAAAGCAGATAAATAGTCTTCTTTTGGCAAAAGCGCTGCCAAGAGAACTTCTAGACGTATACTTATTTCCAGAAAGCATTTTCTTAAGCCGTGGAAATAAAACGAAGTCACAGGGACTCAGGTCAGGTGAATACGGTGGATGGGTAAAAACTTTCACCTTTTCAGAAGCCAAAAAAGACTTAACAACCTCACACTTATGAGAGGAGGCGTTGTCATGTAAAAGGTGGACTCCTGACCATCCTTTGCTTGGTCGTTTCTTATTGTAACAAGTAAATTGGTCAGTGTATATGACTGCATATATTTAAATTTGAAATAACTCTGTCAGTTGGAAAGCAATTTGCACGAAATAAACGGGTATCGTTAGCTATTCAACACACCATTCAAGTGCAGTGAAGCATTTTAAAATATACCTGGGATAAAACTTAGGAAGCCTATTAGTGACAAAACTTTTCGCACGACCCTCGTATGGTAAGGGGTTAATGTGTCCCAGTATTTAGGATAAATATGGTCTTTAGTATTGATACGGATTCTTATTTTGCAGACACCTGCTGATATTATCGGTAATGTATCTATGTATGTGGACGCACAGACGAAAGAGTTATCGGAAAAGGAAAAGAGGGATGCAAGGTTGGACAACAGAAATGAGCTGATATATAATGTCAGTGAATCGCCACCCTTATCTTTGTCCTTCTTTTTTGGCTTTCAGGTAGGTTTCTTTAGTTCGTCTTAGGTTGGTTATTTTGAATTTTAACGGTCCAGTTAACACTATTAAGGTCATGTTGAGTCTGTCACCTTACCGCACTTTTCCTGGGCAGGCTCAGTCCTCTAAGCGGTTAACAAATACTTGTGACACATCTTCGCCACAACACATGCGACAGGCCTCTCGAATCAGCAGAAGGAATAGATTGACCATAGAAAATATTTTGTGATCAAACTCCACGAAAAAAATGTTGCCGGATCCGGCGGGGATCGAGCCCGCGACATTCTGATCACCAGTCGGACGCGCATCCGACTGAGCCATTGGGACCGGTAGGTTCATTTTCGGGCGTTTTAGGGAACGCCATATGTCAATATATTACATCAAGCAAAACGAGCCTCTACACAAAACCGAACAGCGAAAGTCTATTGTTCAGGGCTTTTGATGTTTGCGTATAGGAGCCGGGGGTTTGTAAATTATGCTTGGAAAATCAACCGTGCGCATATCATGATAAATTTTGGTGCCAAGCGAAAATAGATTCATACAGATTGGAAATCTGTCGCCGTTCTGCATGTGAAATTATTCAAAGTGCAATCAATGATTGCACGAAGGCGTGGGCCACAACGTCAGAAATCGTCCCATTGGACATGTGCGCCCAACGAAGATTCAGATTGGCCTGATCATTCGTGCAGTCTGATCAGAATCTTCACTGGGAGCATTTTGGTCAGCCAATGATCAAAGTTCTTCATGCGGAAAAAACGACTGTCCAGTATGACGTACAACAAATAAGCCACAGAGTCAGAAAATGTGAGCACAGCTAAGATTCAGCCCATCCTGCGCATTCCCACAGTGTGATCCGAATCTTCAGAGGACGCATTTAGGAAAAGTCAAGGATGCAAGATTACTTCATGCGTTGCGTATGACGTACAAAAAGTAAGCCAAAACGTCAAAAAGTGCCTTCGAACATGTGCGCACAGCGAAGATTCAGATCAGCCTGCGCTCTGCGCAGTCTGATCAGAATCTTCACTATGCGCAGTTTGAAAAGTCCAGACCAGATTGAGCGGATGCGCAGGGCTGATTTGAGTCATGTCCGAAGGTACGTTTTTCCGAAATGACATGTATCACCGATTTTGAATCACTCGTTCCGATGGTTGCTTTATTCTCATTGGACGTCCTCAGTGGCTCAGTTGGATGCGCGTCCGCCTGGTGATCAGGAGGTTGCGGGTTCGACCCCGCCGGATCGGCAACATTCTTTCGTGGAGATTTGATCATGATATATTTTCTACGGTCAGTCTCTCCCTTCCGCTGATTCAAGAATGCAGTTGTCAGATTCTGGCGAAAGAATATGCACAATACTGGTTAACGACTTAGAGGACTAAGCCTGCCCAGTAAAATTGTGGTTAGGTAAACTGACCGCGCTCTACATGACCCTATTGAGTTGACTGGGCCATAACACATCAACCACAAACAAACTCTTTCACGAATAAATATGTATTTAAACTACAGACACTCAAGTTTTAGACATATATGTAAATATTGAAAATTTAGGTGAACATGGTATCTCATAAGTTCGATCCTATATTTTTGTGTAAACTGTTGTATTGTTTGAAGACTTTTCAATAAGTATTTGTTGAAATTTTAGAACTCACTTGTCGTATTCAGCAAACAAGCTGGTGATTTCTTTTTTTCCCCAAGAAATAGCGGTTGACATTTCATCCAACATCCTTTTCCTGAAAACAAATAAGACTGTTTGTTTTGTTTTATTTAACCTGAAAACAGGGTTGACAATTCATGCAATTTTCTCTAGGTTGTCTCGAAGGATACAATTTGCCTCACAAGACAAATCCTGTTTGCTGTGATAAAAAAATGTTCAAAATAATTTACCCGACAGGCTTATCGTTAAACTAAGAAGCTACTAAGCAGATATACTGGGCAAATATTCTAACCGACCACACATACTTGCACTTTCTTCAAATTTATTCAGCAGGACAAGGGTTAATGTATGCAAAGATATTGTAACCACCTGATACATGGTTTGCCAGGTAGAAATTTTCTATGTTGCTACATGTAATAGCCTACAACTGAAAAGTCTGGTTGCAAAAATGATTTTTGAAGTGTGATAATATTCTTGTTAACCACTTGCATGGATATATTAGGACCCTCAAGCGAATTGCAGCTGAAGCATTGAATGATCAATATCCGTGCTTGGTGTAAATGTAGTTACTGGTACATTTTAACTGTCATTCTAATGCACTTGCGTATGTAACGCGACATCTGATTGGATAACGTCAAAAATTTGCGACGGTATATTTAAGAAATAGATCAGCTCTAGCAGTGATTTGTTGAGTAATAAATCACTGTTTGGAGGTCAGTTGTAAAGTAGATCAAATCACGAGCGCGGAGCGCGAGTGATTTATCTTCTTACAACTGACCGACAAACTGTGATTTATTACTCAACAAATCACGCACAAGAGCTGATCTATTTCGATTCTAACACATAGAAAACGACGAAAAGGTAATTGTATCCTTTAGATTTTTCAAACTTTCCGCCATCGAATAAAGAAATCCCGCCAAAAGTTTTGACTGTAACGCTGACGTTTACATGCATTTCTTACGTTGTTGAAGTGAGAAAGACGACGTTACACAGTCTAGCGTCGTAGAAATTAAGGCTGACGTCAGCAGCGTGTCGAAATGACGTCGGAAAGGCGCCAGATAGCGTCGCGCGTTTCCGCACAGTGATTTATTGCATAATATATCACTGAATTTAACCATTGGCTATATAGACGAGGAGTGTTAGAATCTGCGATATACTGTCGCAAATCCGACGTCATCACGTAACGTCTCTTCTCATTGGCTGGCATTTGGTTTTACGCAGCTCACAGCATTTGTCGCTTTGGGCAAATAGTACATTTTTTTTCAACAGAAAAATGATTAAATGCATTAGAATGGGGATAACTGCTTCCAAATTTGTCATTTGGGGAAGTAAATCAGCGGTTTTACGATCGCAAATTACGTTTTACGGCTCCGCTGACGCGTCGCCGTAAAACGAAATTTCCGACCGTAAAACCGCTGATTTACCTCCCCAAATGACAAATTTGAATGCAGTTATCCCTAATTATATTTTGTTCTGACAATGGAAATCTGCTTTAAGCGTACATACACTCGTATATGAGCGTGTCATAAAAAACAGCATTAGTAACATGAGAGCAGTGTAGATCCAGATTAGCCGTCATATTGCTATTATAACATCTGATCAGCTTTACACCATTTAGAGTGATATGGAACAAAATGAGTGGCAAACAGTGTAGATCCTGATCAGTCGCCACGTTATGTATGTGTACAATTGTACGCATATGTAACACATCTGTTACGTATTTGTATGTGTGACACATGCGCATTCACAGAGCTTCAGTCAAAATTTGCCTGCAGTTCAGGCTAATTCCCAAAAATTTCCTATAATATGATTTTGAATATTGTATTCAGCAACTAAATAAGATATGTGAATTTGATAGCCAAAGCACCGATCAGCTTGTGCACCCACTCTAGTCCACTCTAAAGATGCTTTTATTGTCGGATCATAACATAGGATCACTGACGATGCTTGTGGTATGGCCCACTTTATTCCTTATGAATTTGTTCATAGATTATAAAGGACACATATTTTAGCCTTTTATTATTGCATAAAAAGCGGTGTCGCAGCCGTGCATTAACCGGCGAAAAGCCGTATATTAACAAGGCAATTCACGCGCTGTTAATGCACGGCTACGCAACTTTCAATATGATCGCACCGGGGCCATAGATTTACTGCCGTTACGACATATTTAGTGCCCGGCCCTAGAACGAGCATAGTCCGTGAAAATTACGTTCGTGAGACATCTATGAAAAGGCGAAATAAAGTAGTGCAAGAAATAACGCGAAATGTAGCAAATGTTTTCAGTTTTTTTGCAATAATAGCGATCGAACATGGTTTTTCAATGCATTAACATTCGCCAGGTCCCTTGGGAGGTGTTGAAAACCGCGGCCTTCGGCCTCGGTTTTCAACACCTCCCACGGGACCTGGCGAATGTTAATGCATGAAAAACCATGTTTGATCCCTATATTCCTGTCCGCAGTTGTGTATAGAGTTCATAGCAGACTGCATGGATGAACGAGCTGATTTGTCATTGCTGGGTGTTCTTAGAGATTCAGAAAGTCTGTAGCTATGCATAAAGCACACATATAGCAAGAGTCTAGCTGCGCAGATGCACAGGCTGATTAGTCTTTGCTTGGTCACCCTGTTATTTTGTAGAAATTGTTGTACCCTAACCCATTTTATACAGGGATCACACTATCCTTCTTTATCTTTCATTTTGGTCACTCACTCACTCACTCACTCACTCACTCACTCACTCACTCACGCACTCACTCACTCACTCACAAACAGTTCAATCACTCACTCACCTATTCACTCATTTATTAACACACACACACACACACACACACACACACACACACACACACACACACACACACAATTAATCAATCAATCATCCATTGATGGTAACAGCTAGGTGAGAGTCTTTTGGATAATAGCTGTATTAGTCAAAGTGTCATTATTTTGGATAATGATCTAAGTGGCAAATTCCAATTATAGTGGTACTTCAAATTTTGTCAATTTCTTTTTGGCACCTGTCAATACCTGCTAAATCAGGTGCTACATATTACAGTGACATTCAAACTGGGGTACAGCAATTCCTATAAAATTAAGTATGTGCCTAGTGAAGCCTTACATCAGCCTGCACAACCACACAGTCTGGTCTGACCCAAAGCATCTTTGTGCTTACACTGAAGACTCATCAGACTGTGCAGTTGCACAGGTGCACTTGTTGTTCACCTGGATACATTCGGCAGTGACCAACTACAGGTGGAAATGTCAAGATTAAGTACTAGCATAGCTAAATACCAAAAAATGAGTTTGTATTTGTGTAGCTTGACCATTATATCATCTGTTAAAATATCTTATTGGTATTCAGCTTTGTTAATTTTACAGTTTGACGTCTGAAACTTAGCACAAAAGGCCTATTTTCCTGATTTTAGAATATTTTGGCGGCCATTTTCTGTTACCATAGCAACCATACAATCCTAATAATTGCTAAACTCCGATACTAGGATCATTTATCTAATAAACAAGCTAAATGAAAAGAAAAACAACAACAAAAAACTACGTTGCAACTTTTATTTTTTGACTTCAGAGGGGGACCAAAAGACCTGCTTAATACACATTGTCTTTTTCTAAATGTAAATATTCAGATCGTTCAGCGCATGCGCACAACATGACAAAAAATGCGATATTTGACATACAGACTAGAAGTTCGTTTCGTGCAGACAAACAAAAAAGACCCTGCTCACATTATTCGAACCAAGGGTATTCACTGTTCACTCTGACGTGATAAACAAAACTGTTAGTTTTTTACAGAAGGGACTTCAGGAAATATTAATGATGCACAACGTGGCAAAGGCACCCTAAGGTTATATGGCCCGCCTGTGTATCACCAAAGTCTGGATTCAGGTCTGTTTGTCGATATAGTCTACAATAGTCGCGGATTCATCACGAAAACACGCCTATACAATTCTGACCCCCTTAAAGCCCCATTTCTATATAGTAAAACTGGGGTTTACAGGGGTATACATTATTTTTCTTGATTCTGCTCAAAACATAGATTGTGGGTACTCGTTAGAACCGCCTCGGCGAGGCGGTTCTAACGAGTACCCACAATCTATGTTTTGAGCAGAAATATAAAAAATATCAGAAATTTTTATCTGATTTTTTTTTTCCTTTTTGGTTGTAAAATTTTCAATATATTTGAATAGGCATGTTTTCGTAATGTTGTAACAATATAACGAATGCCCTGATCGCCCTTTTCTTTCTTTGAACCTCACTTGTTTTTATTACAGCAAGCATTGTTATCATTATCCGGATGTTTGTCCGTGAGTCTGCTCGTGGCGGAGACGGTATGTGCTGAAGAAGACGAAGAATTCAAGGCGAGACTGCTAGGAACCACACTGTTTATGAGCGGTATCACGACTTTGCTCATGACGTACTTTGGTATAAGGTGAAATGTTGTTTTTGACAAAATCTTAAACAGAACATTATTATGTAAACGCATTTGGAAATAGATTTATTTGGTGAAGTGTAACATTATAGCAAGTGCAAAAATAAAATAGATTTATTGCAAACTTAAAGTTGCATATTATCTAACACTTCTATGTAAAGGCAATGAACTAGATCGAAAAGTACGAAAAACGTATGGCAAATAAAAGTGCAACATATACTGAAAGGAAAAAGAAACGCAGGGTAAATTTTATTCCTAAATTTCATTCAAGTTTGAAAAAGTTTGTTAAATATTTTACTATGATTACAAAACGGTACATGTATGGAACAAAAGTTCCAAATTTCATTGGTTTGTGATCAACAAGTCTCGAGTTATTGAAGTTCATTGGTAGCTACCCCCCAAATCTTGAAATCAAAATCAAACTGAAAATCAATATCGGTGTGCCCCCCTCTTGCTGCCGTTGCTGTCCTAATTCTCCTTTGGATAGAGTAAACCAAAGCATTGACAGTTCGCATCGGGATGTTATTTCATTCATCGATCAACGCATTCCTTAGTTGTGCGAGAGTTGCGGGGGGATTTCGGCGCTTCGTAACCCTTCTGTCCAGCTCATCCCACGTGTACTCTATTGGGGTCAAATCTGGACTGTACGGTGGCCATGCTAGTGGTGCGATGTTATTGTTTGCCAGGAAATCCTGACAAACTCGGGCAACATGTGGTCTGGCATTGTCCTGCTGCAGAATCAGATTACGTTGTTGCACAAGCGGGACTGCAACAGGACGCAAGATCTCATCCATAAACATTACTGCGGTCATATTGCCCGCAACAATAATCAACTGTGATTTTATCTCGTGAGCAATGCCTCCCCAGATCATAACGGAGCCACCCCAAAACCGATCCCGTTCGACAACACAGGCGTCGGCAAAGCGTTCTCCGCGATGTCGGTACACACGACGTCGACCATCTGCGCAATAGAGAGTGAACCTAGACTCGTCCGTAAAAAGAACTCGTCTCCTCTGCCTCATCGGAAATAGCCTGGGCGCATGCGCCGTAAACCATGCCATACGACGCTACCTACGTGCCTGGGTCAGAGGCAGACCAACGTATGGACGACGAGCTCGAAGACCAATCTCACGCAATTGACTTCCAACAGTCTTCGGAGAAATTTGTCGATTATGCGTACCTACTGTATTAAGGGCAGTTTCGGTAGCAGTGAGATAACGATTCCGCAAATGTGCCAGACGGATTGTCCTGTCTTGACGTCGCGACGTCACGCGTGGACGCCCAGACCGCGGTCGGTCTGCTAAATGCCCTGTCTCCTTTAAACGTCTAACAAGACGTTCAATTGTTGATACGTTAACCCCAAAATGATTGGCAACTTGCTGTTGCCTCTGACCCTGCGTCAGCAACGCAATTGCCCTAATCCTCTGAACATCAGTCAATCGTACCATGATTGAAAAAAAGTTCAAAGTAGCGTAAAAATGAAAAGAAAAATCGGTAAAAGAATCGAAGAACGTTATGTATCGTTGAAGTGTACCAAATGGTGTGAAGAAATCTTGTGCTGAAGGTTTAAACATGCTTGTTTTGCACGAAATTTTGGCTTTCCGTATTGTCCGTGCAATGCACTGTGTAGTGCACGGTTGAATGATTTCACACACTGGGTAGATAGCACATCGACCAAAGACTCGTATACCCGCGGTTCACATTCACAGGACAATCCGTAAAAGTCTATGGCTATAGTAAACACCGTAAAAAATGGTTAAAATAAGAAGGAAAAAACTCTACCCTGCGTTTCTTTTTCCTTTCAGTATACTTTAATTTAACCCTTAAAGCGCCAGTCACAACAATTGTCGTCTGTTTTGTTTTCTGCTTGTGATTTTAAAAGTTATTTCTGCAAACAGTGTGGACCCAGATCAGACTGCTTCTTTAGGAGCAGTCTGATCTGGGTCTGATCATACTCCTTTATGGGCAGTCTGATCTGGGTCCACACTGTTTGCCGGTATGCAAAAATAGGTTTGAAAAGTTTGCAAGAATATTCAACAGACGACATAAACAGACGACATTTTCAGATGCAGTTTTTCTTGGCGCTTTAAGGATTAATACTGTGGCGTCACCATTTCCGGGACAGTTACACATCAACAACTGTTTTTACCTATTAGATTGCTTGCCACCGGATATTTTTGAGACCATCAGACAGACAAATTATACGCGTGCAAGATACTCATTAGCTTTCTTGGCTTTGGGATATGCCTTCCATGGGGGATTATGACTGAACGCCTCTAAATCAGAATCCCGCTCAGGGTACGGTAACGGTACTCTGCGCACCGCCCGACAGACGCGTAATAATATGAAGTAACACTTCAAGTCATTTTTCTGACAAACATATTTTCGTATACGAGTCGTATCAGTCATTAATGTCACGCACGGATTAATGTCAGATACCATTAAATATTACTAAGCTGACAAAAAAAGTGTGCGTTTCAGTCTCACTATCTGACAAAAAGAAAACGATGACACTCAATAAAAGAGACGAGCAATAGTCATCGAACGTCTTATTTCTGTCTTAAATTTGTAGGGCTACCTTGCACCATTGGATAACCTCATATGCGGTCTTTTAACACGAAGCGTATACCTTGCACCAGAAACCCTCATATTTTGGTCTTTTAACAAAAAGCGTATACCCTGCACCACTGCATACCCTAATATTTTGGTCTTTAACTACGAGACATGTACCTCGAAATGTATACCTTGCATGATTAGATACCCTCATATCTTGGTCTTTGAACACGAAGACAGTTATTATATAGAGAATGAAACGTGGGAAAATTGTAAATCTCTCTCTCTCTCTCTCTCTCTCTCTCTCTCTCTCTTAATCGCTGCTTAATTATACAAATATCTGTATACCAAATGATTACCTGATCCGTGACACCTGTATTCAATTAAACTGGAACATCGGCATATTTGTAATATTACAATATGAGTAGGTGTGTGTTGGCGTTTAGAATGTCTTTCATTTCAAGACTGCTGTGTCATGCATGCGCTTACATTTACGCGCTCAAGGATATAAAGCCTAAAGCATCCATATTCGCCTTGTTCTTCCTTTTGATGTTTTCCTTATTTGCTATCAGTTTTTTCTTTTTAAGTTGTAGCTAAATGTTATGTCTATTCAGTTTCATGGACGTGTATATATAAGCGCCTAGAATGTTGGGCAAAATTTCAACAGACGACATTTTGAAATATCCTTTTTATTTTTCTAGCAAAATAGTTTTGTCATATCATGCAAAATGTCGCCTTAGAACATATGCAATGTCAAAGCATATTTTCTGGAAAAAATATCATCAGTTTGTTGTCTGTTAAATTAGCTCAGAGGGTACATGTAAATGTTAATATCCCAAGGCATTACTCCTTTTGTTGCAGTTCTGGTCGTTTGTTCTGGTCTCGATTAAGTGATGTGTTGTGTTGTGCTGTCGTTTAATGTCTTGTAACATTTTCCGGCACCTTGGGAGAGCTGTGTCACGTTCCCTTATTCTGATCTTTACGGGAGTCTCCATGTATTTTAGACCTGCCTTAGCAAAATCGAACAAGTTCACGACAAATAAAAGTAAAAAAGATTGCCTTTGGAAACAAAGAACACATTACAGATAGAAAATACACCTACAATAAGACTTGAACGACCAGCAAAGACTCAGATCAGCTGCGCATCCGAGCGGTCTGATCAGTCTACGCTGATCACCCGTGCCTTCTATAGCCTCCAGGCTATCCAAACAGGGATAAAGGGAACAACTGACATACTGGGTGGATGTACAGGCTGATCCGAGTCCCTGCTGGTCACACAGGTATTATTGTATGTTTTGTCGTGCGCTGGCTCAAATAGCATTTACTAAGATCATGATGAACAGCTACACTGGTTGTCTCTCAGTCGTTTCACGTTAAAGCCACCAAGAGGCAAATTCGCGCGTGTAAAACCGGTTCCCCCTCCCCCTCCCCCCGCCCAGTATTTTTCCTACCGACCATTCCAAGGCGGTTCCTTTGTTGCAGTTCTTCTTTGTTTGTGTCTGTGGCATTTGTTTTCTCCTTATTTGTTCCCGATCTCTCTTTATTATATACAAAGTAATGAAATATAGAGAATTATTAATGAAATAAAATGCATATTTTCACTAGTGAAATATAAGTTTTATATTTTCACTAGTGAAAATATAAAACTTATATTTTCACTCCTCTGAGCAGTGAAAAATATAAGATCTGGATCTACTTTTTTCTTATTTACATTAATGTTTTCATTACACGAGATGAAAATTTTTATGGTATTCACTGAAAGAGAGTAAATTTTCTTTTTATTTTATTTTTACACGCCAGTGCGCGTTTCTGACGTCATATCTAACGTCACATAACAAAACAAAACATGAACGTCATGGCGCCAAGGGACAAAACTGCGTGTCAGACTTTCCCTTGCAAATGCAAGATTTGCATCTCTTCTATCGAAATTGATGTATATAATAAAAAGAAAATTCAAATGTTTGTCGTGAATATGAATCTTATTTCATCTCGTGAAGTGAAAAAATGTATATTTCATTCGTGCCTTCGGCACTCATGAAATATACAGTTTTCACTTCACTCGATGAAATAAAAGTCATATTCACTCAAAACATTTGAATATCCTCTATTTATTTTGGTGACTCGGGAGGGCTATACTTCGTGACTATGGCATTTCCCGGATATTTTCACTTACATATTTGTTAAAAAGATTTAGTAGAAGTGTGGGAAGGCAAGAAGAGAAGGATAAATAAGACAGGACAGTTAATTTGGTAAAACCTTGTTGAGTCGCCAGGGAAAGAGAAAAATAAGTCTCATATGGAACCGAGTTTGCTATTATCGTTTATGTGTTCCTTGCTTTAAAATGATCCATCTTTATAGGATTTTTTGTATATATATAAACAGTAGAGGTTGTCTGAATTGTCTATGTCTTATATCATCAAATTTAATGCGGTACAACACATAAAGGAAGAAAATTTAAAGTTTTATGCGGAAAACATATTGTAATAAGGAAAATTTTAAATAGATGATGGAAGCCCTGTTTACACAAAACTCAATACTTTCCTCGAGTGCAGTCAACCATTTTAATGCTATTAGAGATGTGGATCCTGAAAAACTCCAAATTTATACAGTCATTCTGCTCTGTAAACAGTATCGAATCTTTCGACTTCGCATTTCATTTTTTATACCACAATTCCTCATGACAATTTGAAATCCAGATTACAAGATATTACAAAATATTTATTTATTAACCGGCTGATCTGTCACACGCACGGAAAATCGTCGCTTCCATGATGTTGTCTATACTTTGTTCATGGCCAGTCTGATGCACCTAAAATACCCTGGTGCAGATTTTGTAAAGATGCTCGAATATCGACAATGGAAAGCCCACTACTAGGCTTCACTACAAACAAGATGACTTCAATTTTCCGTTTCAGAGCAGCAATATTCCTTCTGTCTGCACAAGCATACGGCGTTTATCCTTCAAAGTAAATCCGTTATTGTAGAGCCTGCTCTGAGTATCAGGACTTAATCGCAAGAGGAAGACTGCTCTCTACAAGATGGTTGACTCAGGGATGTCGTAGAACTGAATTTGTTCAGTTAAGAAATTCTATAGAAGGCATCACGACCTTGTCAATCCTTACTATCAGGCTGTTTGCAGACTTATGTCTGATGTTTTTAGACATGATGGGTGAAGCATGCTTACCAAGTAATGCTTACTTTCCATGAATGCCAGATTACACCCCATATATTTTGGGTCCATGTTTACATGTATCTGTCTGAACATTCATAATTTTGTCTTTGCATTACGAAAACATGCCTATTCAAATATATTGAAAATTTTACAACCAAAAACGGGAAAATTTCCAGATAAAAAATTCTGATATTTTTCATATTTCTGCTCAAAACATAGATTGTGGGTACTCGTTAGAACCGCCTCGTCGAGGCGGTTCTAACGAGTACCCACAATCTATGTTTTGAGTAGAAATAAGAAAAATAATGTATACCCCTGTAAACCCCAGTTTTACTATATAAATGTGGGGTTTTAGGGGGTCAAAATTATATAGGCGTGTTTTTGTGATGTGTATAATGACTTTATGATTTTCCGTAATACGAATTTGTTATGTTGGCCTCAGACTCATTTAAACGAAATATTGAATGTTTAAAAGTGAGACACTTTCGGGAGCAAATATTTTGCAGTATTTCTATTCCTGTCTTCAAGAATAAAAGTATGGCATTTAAAAATATTCAAAGAAAAAGGTCACAGTCATGAAACACAGCTCACTGGACAAGGGATAAATACATAAAATGGCAATGCATAACATCATGTCATTGATAACAGAATGAACCAGAACTGTCAAAACGATCTGACTATAGACCCGTTATTCATTATACAGCTTGTTGGTTGGTCCTAATCCCATAATATTAACGTTTACTGTCTAGAAGTTGTTCTTTCCCTAAACTGGGTCACAAAAGGGAAGTTTATCCTGTAATGAAAAGGACTGAATATCATTCATCGTGCTAATACATTTCAATGGCTGTTTATGGAAATGTAATAGAATGTAGAAGTGGTTCATTCGCAAACTTGGAAAAGCAGACTAAAGGCCAGATAAATATTCAGTGAAAAGAAATGTTAATAATGTATTGCTACTTGCCATGATCACTGCGTTTCTGTGAAGTTCTAATGGATAGCATGGTCTTGAGAAAGCACGTAGGTAACAAGTGTCTTATTTTACTAATAGAAAGAAAGACAAATGGATAATAAGAACAAATAAAGTCAGCATGACTATTTCTGTTATACGATGCAAGACGCCATTTAGTACCACTAGGCTGGTGTCTCTGCCTGGTGGACGGTCCGTCCGTCCTCGAGGGCACCGTCAACCTAGTATTATTAACATGGTCGCACATATAAACTCAGATAAGATAGTGGCTGGGACGTCGCCCACTATAAAAAGGTCCCGATTAACACAGGTTTCTTCCGCGACAAGTCAGCCCGTGCATACAATTCCTGCAGGTTCCAAGGGCACAGGATCTGCAGCCCAAACAGGTGCCCCTAGAATACTTTTGAAAGATGTACATAAAATGACATACTTGCAATCTGATGACAAATCCCTATGGTACCGGGATGGTGATGTTTATAAACAGATCTAAAACTGTAGTGTTAAACTACGTAACATTTTGGAATTTAATGACAGTGAGCCACACTGCAGTATAACATCATGCAATTCAAAAAATTATAAAACCGGTAAAATTTTGATCAAAGAAACTCAGTTTACGAGTGGACTCACTAATAAAACATACCATACACGGAGCTGGGATGATCTCAGGTGTAAGTCCTCTAATGTTGTCTATGGTGTAAAGTGTTCGCTCTGTGGATTGATATACGTTGGTGAGACGAAAGGACAACTGCGTAATAGAATGTCTGGTCATAGATATGAGATAAATCATGGGAGCAATCAATTGCTTTATCAACATTTCAATCTACCAGATCATTCTATTTTGTCCTTCAGAGTAAGAATACTAGAAAAAATATACCACGCTACTAACAAGCCCAGTCTGAGCACGCCACTTCATAGACTGGGTGAGGAATTCTGGATCAGAGAATTAGGCACTGCAGCACCATATGGTTGCAATGACAAAATAGATTCTGTAGGGAATCTTACTAGCCCAAGATGCAGCTCGTTCAATGTGATGGGGCTCTTTGGCAGCTCTCAAAGACGTAAGAGAAGTCATGGACATCGGCACTACAATCGTCCTAATTTTCATGCTGATGTCGCATTTGACACTCTCCTTCCATATGTTCATCAGCCATTAGGACTTCATCATATTCGTACTAAGCTGTATCAGCTGCCGGTAACTAAACTTCGCTCTTTGCAGAAAGAAGTGGTGGATACAAAAACATATGTTCAAAATTCTCCTGAATATAAGCTGGTTGCTATCACATTGGATGTTGCTAAGTTTAGGTTGTACAAGCCTGTTCAAACAGTTTCTCCAGAAGAAACTCCCACTCGTGATTTTCTGAAACTTGACTTCAGAAACAGGAATCTTGACGCCGTTAACATTAGCAATATCCTGAACCATAAGAAAGTGACTTCAACCATACCAGCTTACTTCAAAAACCAGAGCCCACCAATCATCTCCTACAGTTATTCGTCTCCCATTGCACCTAAAATTTTCAATTACAAAAACGACTGCAAGAGCTAAATACTGAGAACATTACTCGAAACCCCTCAGCGTGTTCCTGTACAGCATCGTTCTGCTATAATCCAGCCTGTCACGTCATAACAGGTGACCTCAATATAGTCAAGATTAGCAAACTCAGGGACATTCTTTCCAAAGGCGCTAAATATAGGGAACCCAGGTCTTTTACTTGGAAACAAAATTCCAAATTAATTTTGGATTCTGTTGAAGAGTATGCACGACACTGGGCCAAGAAAGAGGAGGTGGAGGTTGACACCCTGTCTGAATGGGTTCAATCGGTAATGTCCTTGGTAAACAGACATGTCTCAGTACTCAGCAGAACCATGTTTCGCCGACATGAATCGGTGTTTGATGATCAAGATGTTGCCTCCGAGTTAGTTGAAATCCATGAGAAGTTTGTCGTTGTTCCAGCCGACAAGGCATCTAACAACATTGTGTTTGTTTGCAAAACACACCATATAAACTGCTTAATGGAAGAGATTGGTATGAGTACCATGACCGGAAACCCTACATATAATCTTACTGCTATGTCCAAGGAATTCTACAAAACCATCATTCGGTGATGCTGACATTTGGAATTTCCCTCCCAGAGGAAGATATTGACCTTCTCAAACTGTACTGGATTCCTAAACTTCACAAGAATCAGTACAAGCAGAGATATATTGCAGGTTCAGCTAAGTGCTCAACCAAGCCTCTTTCTCAGATTCTAACACGAATCCTAACCGCAGTTAAAGAAGGCTTTCAGAAGTATTGTGACATTGCATATGCCAAAAGTGGTGTTAATCAGATGTGGATCCTGAAAAACTCCAAAGAGCTTTTCGAAAACCTAAAGGCACAATCTCTTCATTCTCTCAACAGTATAAAATCTTTCGATTTCTCTACTCTTTACACTACTATTCCTCATGATAAATTGAAATCTAAATTAAAGGAAATTATCAACCAGTGTTTCTTCCACAAGAATGGTAACCATCGATTTCAGTATGTTGTCACTGGCTACAAAGACACATACTTCGTTCGGGATCACTTTGATGCGCCACAAAAATACTCAGATGCAGATGTCATAAAGATGCTGGAATATCTAATCGACAATATTTTTGTGGAGTTCGGCGGACGGATATTTCAGCAAACAATCGGCATACCGATGGGTACTAACTGTGCACCGTTACTTGCCGACTTGTTTTTATACTCGTATAAGGCGGAGTTTGTACAAAGTCTCCTCCAAGCAGGCAAGAAACTCCTCGCACAACAATTCAATTTCACCTACAGATATATAGATGATGTATAGTCTCTGAAAAACACAAAATTTGCAGAGTATTTAGAATTCATCTGTCCAAGTGAACTTATACAATAAAGGAAACAACGGAGACTGCAGCCTCTTCCTCATACTTGGATTGTTATCTCTACATCAATATTGGAAAGCTTACTACTAGGCTTTACGACAAACGGGATGACTTCAATTTTCCCATTGTTAACTTTCCATTCCTGAGCAGTAATATCCCTTCTGCACCAGCATACGGCGTTTACGTTTCACAGTTAATCCGTTATGCCAGAACCTGTTCAAATTATCAGGACTTCATGGAGCGTGGGAAAGTGCTCACTACAAAGTTGTTGAGCCAGGGGTATCAAAAAACCAAACTGGTAGCAACACTTAAGAAGTTCTATGGGAGATATCATGATCTGGTCAATCCCTACAATGTGGCAGTTTCCAGAATTGTTTCTGATGTTTTTGCCAGTGACGCGCCATAAGTAGACTTCCCAAATCCCGGACATACGCTTCAGCCGATATTTCCTTCATTCAGGCCTATGGGCATGGTGGGCGAAGCTTGCTTACCAAGTAATGCTTACTATCCGCGGACACCTAATTACACCCTTTATTCTGGGGTGAACATTCTGATTCGTCATTCGTTTATGGATTTATGAGTTTGGATTACGGCTTAGGTACCATGACCGCAACTACTTTGTATCGCATATAAAGTTTTAAGGTTGCAGGGAGTCCAGTGCCTGAGAAAACTGCCGAAAAGTTTCTTATTGAATTTTAGAGAGACAAAATAAAATAAATAAGTAAATAAATAAAAAACAACAACGAAAAAGAAAACAACAACAACAACAACAAAAAAAACAGCAACAAGCAACCAAAACAACAACAACATCAGCAAAATCAAAAGCAAAAAAAAAAAAAAAAAAAAAAAAAAAAAAGAACAAACAAACAAAGAAAAAACAACAACCAAAAAAAAAAAAAAAAAAAAAAACGCCCAGAGGTCACGACTCGTACCAACCATTGAATATCTGCAGATAAAATTGTGGATAAGCCTAGTATGAAAATATAAGTGTCAAAGGTCAGCCTAACATTATCATATGTTCCGCATTGGATCCCCTGCCAGTTTTAGGCTGGGTGCATACATAGTGTGGTTTCCACACGCGTCAGTGTTCACAAATAGGCTAGGTATTGTGCACATGCTCAGTTGGCACTGCGCAGTCACACGTGAGCTTCTGCAGTTCTTATATTCAGCCGTGTTGTTGTGGAGCGGCTCTATTAAGTTCTTCAACATATTGTAATGTCAGCAATGTCGTTGCAACTGTGGCTGAATGATAATGATAATAATTTTTAGTCTTATACCATTGTCATCTCTCGTGTTTGCAGATTACCACTGTTCCAAGGTGCAGCCCCAGATTACGTGATTCCATTGCTTGCTATGGCAGCTATCAATAAAGAAAGGTGTGAAATAGATGACGAAACTTGTAAGTCTTGGCCCAGCTTTATTAACAATACGTATACTGTATGATGTAAATTTGTAAATTTATAATAGTTGCATTTCACTTAAAACGATCCATTCATGGGCATCATTCAATCAACGAGGATATTTGTTCAATGAATAATTATTCTTTTGCATATTATTGCATAAAAAGCAGTGTCGCACGTTATTAACAGCCGTACATCAACCGGCGAAAAGCCGTGTATTAACAAGGCAATTCACGCGCTGTTAATGCACGGCTACGCAACTTTCAATATGCTCGTACCGGGGCCACAGAATTGCTGCCGTCACGAGATGCGTACTTCCCTGCCCTAGAACGAGTATAGTCCGTGGAAATAGCGTTCGCGCGACATCGGTGAAAAGGCGAAACAAAATAGTGCAAGAAATAACGCGAAATGTAGCAAATGTTTTCAGTTTACATGCAATAATAGCGATCGAACATGTTTTACAATGCATTAACATTCGCCAGGTCCCACGGGACCTGGCGAATGTTAATGCATGAAAACCCATGTTTGATCCCTATATTGGTAGTACATTACTTCTATCTAGACACATAAAAGAGCGGTAAGAATACAAGGCTAAAAGCAATACGATTAAAGGTATTCGTGTTATTGTTTTTGAAGATAGTACAACATATTTTCAAACAAGTCAAAATAGTGTTTTGTGTCATGGTATTAAATCATAATTGAACCATGCCGAATGAAAGCGTGTATATTGTGAGCAAGACATATGCCTACATAATTAATGGATGGTGTAGAGAACATATCGGCAGAGGGTAAATGTCCTGATGAGGCTGACTGGATGCAAGGGTAAGCTGAACCATACTCAAAGAAACTTTTCCGCCTCATATAGTTGAATTTATCCAGTCTTTTATACTACATGATTATATGGATTTTAAATTCAGACTTCATTAAATACATGTAAACACCAACAAATTCAGTGTATTATCTGGTTTGTGGTTTAACCTTTCAGCCCTGCAGAATAGTAAGGAGGGTGTCCAGGAAGTGACACAATAACAAAACATAGCCTACCACTGACATCAAGAAGGAGTGAATAAACTATGGTGGACAGTACATAGGTAACAAAACATCGAAACGCAAAGCAATCAGCTCTCTCTTCCTCAACGAGATGACCATAATACCAGACAGTACCTACAAAACACAACAACATAACAAAAAATATCAAACACGAAAAAGCCCCGCCCAGTAAGCATTCTTTATAAATCTATTGCGGGCCGTTATCGGCCCGTCAGGGCAGCTGACGGGCCGATAACGGCCCGCTATAGATTTACAAAGAATGCTGTCTGGGACGTGGACCAAAACAGTTACGTTGCAAACATTGTAGACACAGATAAGACGACCCATAAGGAGTCATCTCGTCAAGATATAGACTATTTGCAATTCTGTTAATGATTTTGAATGAACCCCGTATTTGCAACATTGAACATGTCCAAATTCAAAAATACGTAAGTCCACATCGGAAATCAGGAATGAAAGGGTTAAAGCTGGATCGACTGGAAGTAAGTATTATCAGTTAGCATATTTGATCAGTTACTTATTTCGCTTTTGTACTCATTAGATTAGTGCAATCATGTTTACGTAACAAACATGTTCTTCACATTCGATAATTGTAGAACCATTGTTTAAATATGATATGTATTTGTTTCGTTTCCTTTCTAGTGGCCGCAGCCAGGAACAAATCAATTCTTATGAACACTACTCTAGATCTGGTTGCTCTGAACAGGGATACAGTCCTACATAATACTCAGCTTGTGCGTTTTTTTTTGTGTTCTGACGGTTTCGTCAAAACGAATTTGTATGGTTTTTCTTTATACATCACGAAAACACGCCTATATAATTTTGACCCCCTTAAACCTCACTTTTATATATAGTAAAATTGGGGTTTACAAGGGTATGCATTTTTTTCTTATTTCTGCTCAAATACATAGATTGTGGGTACTCGTTAGAACCGCCTCGCCGAGGCGGTTCTAACGAGTAACAACAATCTATGTTTTGAGCAGAAATATGAAAAATATCAAAAAATTTTTATTGAAAATTTTCATTTTTTTTGTGGTAAACTTTTCAGTGTATTTGAATAGGCATGTTTTCGTAATGTTGTCATTTAGCTTCATTATGTATACCTTTTAAGTATGTTAAATCTTCTTAATTTGTATAAAGTATTTAAACTATTTATGCTTTGCTCAGAATGAGTTTTATTTATCACTCTTCATCGGTTATCAATCTGCGTAACAGTTTGAAAGAAAAAGAAAAGAAAAACAACAACAACAACAAACAAACAAACAAAACTGCAAGCCACAACACCAAATTTTGTCTAGATTTTCCTTTGCTAAGGGAATTCAAGTATGTTGAGCGTGTAAGCGTACGCGTTGATGTCGGTTGGCACTTTGAATTGATAACCATTACAATCAAATTTGCCATAGACAGTAATGCAGAAATGGTTAACTCCTATCCTGTCCGTATCCAGTGAAGCCATTCGAAATAAAAAGTAGTCTAAAGTCAACATACCAAACTCGTATTTCGAAAAGCCATAAAATCGATAGACACAAAGGCAAAATTAGAAATAGTCAGAGGGACCCAAAATAAAACTGATACTAATATTTATTTGGACGGTGCGGTTCCAGATTGTACTTTTGAAACTTCCTCCTTTAGACCAGGCACAGCTGCAATTGTTAGTTTTAGAATATGAACTCACAAAGGGATATCTCCTCTAAAACAGAGTGTGATGGAGCAAGAATTTGTTACAGTGTCCAGTTTTAGTATTCTGACAAATGTATATTACGGGGTGCTCGGATGTGGCGAAGGTGTCGTGTATCTTACGTCACCGGGGCATCCAACTGATGTTGGCTTACAGTTGGGCAAGACCGGCTATCATTGTAGCAGGTAAGGGTAGAGGGGGAATGTTTTTATTACGCCCCCAACTTCGAAGAAGTTGGAGGGGCATATTGCTTCTGGGACGTTTGTGCGTGCGTCCGTCGTCCATCCGTGCGCCCGCCCGTCCGTTACGCTTTTTGATGCATAGCATAACTGCTGAAACCGTGCACGCTAGGGTTTCGAAATTTCATATACGGATTCCTCATGAAAAAATAGCTGACATGTATTTTTTTCCATCAGGATTATGCCCCTTTCCTAAGTTATGGCCCTTTGAAAAAATATAGATGAAATCTTGTCAGCAAAATATCTCAAAAGCTATTGAAGCTAGAGCCTTGTATGCTAGGGTTTTGAAATTTCATAAATGGATTCCTCATGAAAAGATAGCTGACACTATTTTTTTTCTTATCAGGATTATGCTCCTTTCCTGAGTTATGGCCCTTTGAAAAAAATGGATGAAATCTTGTCAGCAAACTATCTCAAATGCTATTAAAGCTAGAGCCTTGAAACTGGTGAATAGATTGGTATTGATGAGCAGATGACCTGATTAACTTCTGAATAAATTCTAAAAATTACTTCATAAGTTATGGCCCTTTATTACTTTGGGCATTTACATTGCACACTTTTTGATGCATAGCATAAAGTTTTAACTGTGCATGCTAGGGTTTTGAAATTTCATATATGGATTCCTCATGAAAAAATAGCTGACATGTATTTTTTTATCAGGATTATGCCCCTCTCCAGAGTTACGGCACTTTGAAAAAATTGGATGGAATCTTGTCAGCAAGTTATCTCAAAAGCCATTAAAGCTAGAACCTTGAAATTCGAAAAAATAGGTTGGTAACGATGAGTAGATGACCTGATTAACTTTTGAATAAATTCTGAAAAGTACTTCTTGAGTTATGGCCCCTTGTCATTTTGGGCATTTTTACATTGCACACGTTTTGATGCACAGCATAAGTTTTGAACTGTGCATGCTAGGGTTTTGAAATTTCATATTTAGATTTCTCATAAAAAATAGCTGACACATATTTTTGTTTTATTAGGATTATGCCCCTTACCTGAGTGTTACTGCCCTTTCAAAAAATATGGATGAAGTCTTGTCAGCAAAATATCTCAAAACTATTGAAGATAGAGCCTTGAAATTTAAGAAATAAATTGGTAGCGATGAGTAGATGACCTGATTAACTTTGGAATAAATTCTGAAAAGTATTTCTTGAGTTATGGCCCTTTGTCTTTTTGGGCTTTTAACATTGCACACTTTTTTTATGCTTAGCATAGGTTTTGAACTGTGCATGCTAGGGTTTTGAAATTTCATGTATGGATTTCTCATGAAAAAATAGCTGACACATATTTTTTTTCTTATCAGGATTATGCCCCTTCCTGAGTTATGGCCCTTTAAAGAAATATAGATGGAATCTTGTCAGCAAAACAACACAAAAAGTACTAAAGCTAGAGCCTTGAAATTTAAATAATAGATAGGTAGCGATGAGTAGATGACCTGATTAACTTTTGAATAAATTATAAAAGGTACTTCTTGAGTTATGGCCCTTTGTCATTTTGGGCATTTTTACATTGCACACTTTTTGATGCATAGCATAATAACATTTTGATGCATGTGCATGCTAGTTTGAAATTTCATATATGGATTCCTCATGAAAAAATAGGTGACCCATATTTTTTTCCTATCTGAATTATCTCCCATTTTAGAGTTATTTCCCTTTTAATAAAATAACATTGAAATCTCGTATATTTGTACTGTTGTTACCGTCATGGGCAAGCAGTGTTGGAGTCAAGCAGCAGTTGGGGCCATAGTGTTTTACAAATACCAGCTCTAGTTTTTTCTGTTTCTTCACATTTCAGTCCTGTTCTTCTTTCTTCCCTGTCCCTCTCGTTCGTCTCTCCTCTACTATCTCTTTTCTCCCTTTCTGTGGGAGATGACACTAGGGTTGACGTGTCGTTAAACCCAACACAATCAATCTATCGATTCCATTAGTTAAAAAAAGGTAAGAGAAAACTCCAGGGAGTGCCACAATTACAAACCGAAGCCCTTCCCAGACACCAAGAGGAAGAGGAAACCGACAAATTCAAACAAGAACAAATCGAACAAACGTACGAAAAGCTCTCTCTTCCCGTTGCGAGGTAATCGCAATGCTAAAAGGACTGAAAAACACAAGAACAAAATGACACAAGGTAAGACATAAAACAAATCGCCTCGTAGTATAAGCCAGAAAGCAACAAAGAGTAAGACTAACACCGGGACCACCGCCTTAGAACGGTCAGTAGAGTAAACCACGGGAAGGTTTAAAGCACCTTTACAGTCAGCCGACTTCACCCTGGGTCCTGATACCACACCTTATTACAAGTAAAACAAAAAGCAAAATGGGCAGCTGTTGAACTTTGGCAAATCGACTGAGCGAATTTAAGAATTCAGCAGCCGATATATGGGAGCAATAGATTCCCTAAAACAAAAGCTTGTATGTCATGTGAATCATCTCTGTGGTGAGACTTCCGGGATGTTTGAAAAAAAATATAAGGATCACAGATAAGGCCTTATTGGCTGAAACTAGTAAGTCTGGCCCAGAAAAATTGACACTTTATGTTTTCCGTTTTGTAAGCGTATTCATTGTTTTCAAGGGCAATTCTTTTAGAATCTATTATTCTTCAAAACACTAAGGAAGAAAGGATATTAGGTACATATTTATATGATTTCTCTATAAAAGCATATGCTGCGGGTACTCAATAGAACCTCCTCGGGAAGATATAAGAAAAAGAATGACACTTCTTTGCTGAAAAGAAAAAAACAATCGGTTTATAGGGCTCTGTGGTTTCTGTTTCAGTTACAAGGTAGTCTAATACTCGCTGGAGGAATCCATTTTCTGATAGGAATCACAGGTCTGGTCGGAGTACTGTTGAGATACGTTGGACCTGTGACAATCGTTCCCGCCATATTTCTCATCGGAATCTACTTGATGAAAGCAACAGCCAAATTTGCCAAAGTTCACTGGGGAATATCCTTTATGTAAGTTCAACACACACTTTTACTGTTTACTTGATGTCATAGACATGCGCGCACGCAGTATAGGTCCGCATTCTTCTGGACAGAAAATGGGTAATTGTGGCCATTCATTTGCACATTTTTATTATCACTATAACTGAACATTCGTCAAACCCATAACTTTACTTTGATTTGCAAGAGTGTAATCCAATAATCTACCCATGAACTGACTAATATGCTCCTACATGTAAATGATGGAAGCAGCTTCTCTACCATCTGGCATGTTGGAAGTGTTCTATATCTACGTATGTACTCGCCAAAAATGGTACAATTGAATACATTTACCAATGTCCTTTTTATAAAAAACAAAACAAAAAAAAAAAAAAAAAAAAAAAAAAATAAAATAAAAAAAAATAAAATAAAAACAGAAAACTACTTCTTAAGGTAAGCCGTACCAACACGACAACATACCTATATAATTTTGACCCCCTTAAACCCCACTTTTATATAGTACAACTGGGGTTTACAGGGTATACTTTATTTTTCTTATTTCTGCTCAGAAACATGAATTGTGGGTACTCGTTAGAACCGCCTTTCCGAGGCGGTTCTAACGAGTACCCACAATCTATGTTTTGAGCAGAAATATGAAAATTATCAGAATTTTTATCTGAACACTTTCAGTTTTTGGGGGTGAAATTTTCAATATATTTGAATAGGTGTGTTTTCGTAATGTAAAATGATTTCTTTTGAGCCTTTTAAAGAGATATAGGCCTTTCATAACTTAAACATTCTCCAGAATATCACTACTTTGGTAGTGTCATTCAGAACACAAGCATACGTGAAAGTTGCTCAGAGATGTATAGAGCTTTTTAATGTTATTGTTTTATCCGGGCTACTGACCACGTGTTTACAATGTTATGCCACGTGACTAAAATTGTGGATGGCAAAAACACTTCCGGTTCTATTGATACCAATAGATGCAAGCCAAATTTTACTTGGAAAATAAATGACTTTTGGTTAATATTTAATCGTAAATTTTATCTAGCGTTTTGAAATACAACTTTAAGAAGCAATCTGACTGTTTTTCCTAAGAAAAACACAACTGTTTCAATGATATTTTTCCGATATCAGCAGGCACACGCGCAACCGTAATATTGCCTTATGGTGACCATTTTTAGGCCTGTTTTTACGTATTATATTGTCAAAATATATATTAATAGTTCTAGTTATGGCATTTGAATGATCACTCGATGAGATTCTGTTCTGAAAAGAAACTTTTGACGAACGAAACTGCTTTGTTTGTCTGAATAAACATCGGCAATTATGCTATCTGGTAAACGTAAACAACAACTTTCTGCCATCCATTAGAATCAAGGCTGGAACGTACTCTGCGGGAAAGACCGACAGGTTTCGAATGATATTTATTGTGTTACGTTGTGTTTAAAAAGGTCTGTACCGAAAAGAAGCACAAAATATGAACAGTATTTCGAATGAATTAGATCCTATTAACATGAGATATAATGTGACATTTCCTGGGTATCCATTACGAAAACACGCCTATTCAAATATACTAAAAATTTTGCAACCAAAAAATGTAAATTTTCAGATAAAAAAACTCTGATATTTTTCATATTACTGCTCAAAACATAGATTGTAGGTACCCACAATCTATGTTTTTGAACAGAAATAAGAAAAATAATGTATACCCCTGTAAACCCCAGTTTTACTATATAAAAGTGGGGTTTAAGGGGGTCAAAATTATATAGGCATGTTTTCGTGATGTAAATATTTTAAACCTGTCAGAAAAGGCTGATCAAAGCCTTTTTGTAAGAATATGGCATAAGGTACCTTCTTAAGATACGACATTGTTTTTATATCTTTCAGGACATGTGCTATATCTCTGATATTGGCTCTTTACATGTCAAAACTCAAAATGCCGATTCCTATATGGACTAGGAAGAAAGGGTGTCGAACCATTAGGTATCCTTTTCATCAAGTGTTTGCGGTAACTATAATTTCAAATATAAAACAATCATCACGAAAACAAGCCTATATTATTTTGACCCCCTTAAACCCCACTTTTATATGGTAAAACTGGGGTTTATAGGCGTATACATTATTTTTATCTTATTTCTGCTCAAAAACATAGACTGTGGGTATTCGTTAGAACCGCCTCGCCGAGGCGGTTCTAACGAGTACCCACAATCTATGTTTTGAGTAGAAATGTGAAAAATATCAGAAATTTTTATCTGAAAATTTTCATTTTTTGGTGATAGAAATTATTAGTAAATTTGAATAGGGATGTTTTCGTAATGACTCAACGTTTTGCATGTGCTTCTGTTGCATTAAATGTTTGTTGTAATGCAGATGAACAGGTATCCTACTGAAAACAACATTTTCGTTTCATCCCTGACATGTTAATATATCTAATATACAAATTCCATAGCCGGCCTCGGTGGCTCAGTTGGATGCGCCGTCCGACTGGAGACCAGGAAGTCGCGGGTTCAACCCCCGCCGAGGTCGGCAATATTCTTTCGTGGAGATTGATCTTGAAATAATTTCTACGGTCATTTTCTCCCTTCCGCTGATTTCTCCCTTCCGCTGATTCAAGAAGTGCAGTTGTCAGTTTCTGAAAGAATGTGCACAATACTGGTTAACCACTTAGAGGACTAAGCCTGCCCAGTAAACGTGTGGTTAGGTAAACTGACCGCGCTCGACATGACCCCATTTGGTTGACTGGGCCGTATATCCTCAACACAAACAAATACAAATTCCATAAACATATTTAAGGATTCGTTCGATATAGGTCGATGTTTAACTTAGAAGTAAAACAAATAACGCATAGAAAGTTACCGCAATCGATACAGACCGAACAACTAAACTTAGGATTGTAACATTTTCTGGGCATCTTAATGTAATATATATTTAACATTTGTTTCTGTTAGACGATGGAGTTTCTCACAAACGACCTAAATACTTAGTGTTATAACATAATTAAAAAAAACTATGATTATATTACAAATAAATAGTATAGAATACATCCAGGAAGAACCACGATCATTACGAAAACACGCATATTCGAATATATTGAAAATTTTAAAACCAAAAAAAGGAAAATTTTCAGACAAAAAAATCTGATATTTTTTTCATATTTCTGCTCAAAACATAGTCTACATTATATAGGTATGTTTTCGTGATGTCACAGATAATAACCTACCAATAACACCAAGTGGAAGAGCAAACTAACCATGACAGACAGAATATGCACCGGTTATGTGTTCAGTTACTCATTACGAATACACGCCTATTTAAATATACTGAAACTTTTACCACCAAAAAACGAAAATTTTCAGATAAAAAATTCTGATTTTTTTCATATTTCTGCTCAAAACATAGATTGTGGGTACTCGTTAGAACCGCCTCGACGAGGCGGTTCTAACGAGTACCCATAATCTATGCTTTGAGCAGAAATAAGGAAACTAATGTATACCCCTGTAAACCCCAGTTTTACTATATAAAAGTGGGGTTTAAGGGGGTCAAAATTATATAGGTATGTTTTCGTGATGTCACTTATTATATCTTCTATAGAAAGAGCTCTATGCATTTGTTCTGAGACAGTTATCAAGTACCCCATCTTGTCTATGATAGATATATATCGTATCTTATTTACCCTAGATACTGGGATACCTTAACTCCTTATCACATTGGTCCTAAAATTAAACAAACAATTGCCTTTGCACTGTCCGTTAAAGTGTCTAAAACGGTTAAGTGAATGGCCAAATTGTTTATCTGCGACGTCTGATCTGTATCCACAATGTTTGCTTTGCATTGTAAATGTAGAACTAAATCCCTTACCTAGGAAAGAAATGTAAATGTCTAAAATTTATTTTCAAGTCTTATTTTGGCCGCGTAAAGCGTAAACATGCCTCCGTACATGTGCTAAGTGTGCGGATTCACATCATCCTGCACATGCGCAAACTCTCATCCGGGCATTGCTCTCGACTGAAACATTCTATAGTATCCTATGATTCTGTTTGCAGACAGTGAAAGCCCTGATCAGACTGCGCGAATGCACAGGCTGATCTGGGCCGTCGCTGTTCGCATATGCCCGAACACACGTTTCCGCATGGCGTGGCCCATTTAGTGTTTATTTTGTTGCGAATGCTGTTAATTAGTTAAAATTACTTACTTTTGTATTTCTTAATTCTGAAACTTTTTCCGAACTTTTTTCTAGATTCTCATCTCAATTTTGTTTGGATGGGCAGTGTGTGGTATCTTAACAGCAACAGACACAATTCCTTACGATAAAAATTCAACTAGTTTCTATACACGGACTGACGCACGATCTTACATCATAGAGTCCTCAAACTGGTTTTATTTTCCATATCCGGGTGAGTATCATTAACTAGCTTCGTCCATTAAAGATTTAGCCGGCCTCGGTGGCTCAGTTGGATGCGCCGTCCGACTGGAGACCAGGAGGTCGCGGGTTCAACCCCCGCCGAGGTCGGCAACATTCTTTCGTGGAGATTGATCATGAAATATTTTCTACGGTCATTCTCTCCCTTCCGCTGATTCAAGAAGGGCAGTTGTCAGTTTCTGGCGAAAGAATGTGCACAATACTGGTTAACCGCTTAGAGGACTAAGCCTGCCCAGTAAACGTGTGGTTAGGTAAACTGACCGCGCTCGACATGACCCCATTGGGTTGACTGGGCCGTAAAACCTCAACACAAACAAAAAATCCATTAAAGATTTACCCTTAGCCCCCTAAAAAGGCATTTGCAAGCAGCAGTGTGCAGCACCTGGCCACGGTCTGCATGTTACGACATGATAGCAGCAAAACACAATAACTGAGGCAAACATTATTTACCATAAGTATTCGGACAGACAGATCTGAACACACAGTGTGCACCCAGATGAGACGCCGCAGAACGCGGCGTCTCATCAGCGTCTACTCTGACACTGGTCCAGCAATTTTAGACACAACAACAGGCAGTAAATTGTACTTGTTCAAATTTTAGAACAAGTATGGTAAGGAGTTAAGATGTCCAAGTACTTAGGGTAAATACAGTAAAGATGGTACCTTTTTAATACTTCTTGAGATTGATAATGAAATCTTCCATCTTGGATGATGAAAATGTCTGTTTAAGATATCTGACCCCGGAGTTATAAAACTGTTTTCATGCTCAGCTGAGCTGAGCATGAAATTTTCTCTGCTAATAAACATGAAAATGCCAACAATAGTTGGCATTTTCATATTTATTAGCAAAGAAATTTTCATGTTCAGTTATGCCTAACAAGAAAAAATGCCATTGTTAGTAATTTGAAATTTAATAACAGGGCAAATTTTCATGCTCAGCTGAATTGAGCATAAAAGAAGTTTTATAATCTCGGGGCCTGGGCATAACGGGGTTATATGTATTGCCTGTGTAGTTTTAAAACGCGGCGCCTCGGGTGAACATGCTTGCGCTTCCCGCTTACAGAATCATTGTGTAATGTATCATATAGTCGAACCTCGATGGCTCGAACACCGATGGCTCGTTTACCATGGCTAATTCGAACTCGTTTTTGAGTCCCTACGAAATTCTTCCGATAGCTCAAGAAAACAAATATTTAAGGAAATTTTCTTATTTTATCGTGAAATTGTATGTTGTGTGTACTCATTAGAATCGCCTCATCGAGGCGATTCTAATGAGTTCACTCAACATACAATCACTGTGTAGAAAATCGAAAGGATTTCCCTAAATTATCGCTAGTTGGTTCCTAAACTGGTGTCATGATTAACCCTCAGTGGCGCGAACTACCCATGTCTCGAACGAATTTCCATGGTCCCAAAGATGTTCGAGCCAATGAGGTTCGGCTGTACGATATAGATAAACATTAAAGATCGTAATCAGGTTGTGAGGCTTGGTGGTAGATCTGGATCTTTATTGTTTGCACATACACCATAAGACTTATTTTTTCAAGGCGTAACTCAAATCTTTCGATTATCTCCGGTTGACTTCTCCGTTCCCCATTGCTACCTGCGATGTCTGTCTGTGGATGTGTGTAAATATTTCGGGGTTTGTGCAGGCCTGGTAGTATACTTAGATTAATTATGTTGGGGTTTAACGACACGTCAACCCTTATGGGTCATTTTGTATCGTCTCCCAGAGAAAGGGAGAAAAGAGATAGAAGAGATAGAAAAGATGGAAGAGAGGGACAGGGAAGAAAGAGGAACAGGAATGAAAGTGAAGAAAGAAAAGAAATAAAAACAGTCCCCCTCTACCCTTACCTACTACAAGGACAGCTGGCCTTGCCTAACTGTAAGCCAATATCAGTTGGACGCCCCAGTGACACAAGATACATGGCACTTTCGCACCACCCGACCACCCCGGCAATATACTTAGAATCATATTTTACATTATAAATGCTTTTTGTTTTACCAACGGAATAGGTTACTCACAGAAACGGCAATTTTTTTTGGCATATTGATAGAAGTAAAACACATACCCAACGCCCTTATTCTTTGCACCATAATCTGTTATTCCCGACGGATTCTTTCTGACTTTTTATTTACCAATTTCAGGACAGTTTGGACCCATTAAATTCAGTGTTAGCGTGTTCGTGGGCTTTATGATCGCTACATTTACCTCCATACTGGATTCCATAGGTGACTACTACGCATGCGCGTCAATGTGCCGTTGTCCACCACCTCCAGCACACGGGGTTAACAGGTATTGTTTTATTTTAAATTGAACTTCATGAATATATTCATTTACATTACAAAAACAAGCCTATTCAAATACACTGAAAATTTTACTACCAAAATATGAAAATTTTCAGATAAAAATTCTGATTTTTTTCATATTTCTGCTCAAAACTTAGATTGTGGGTACTCGTTAGGCGGTTCTAACGAGTACCCACAATCTATGTTTTGAGCGGAAATATGAAAAATAATGTATACCCCTGTAAACCCCTATTTTATTATACAAAAATGGTGTTTAAGGATTCAACATTATAGAGGCATGTTTTTGTGATGTATGCCTAGCGTTCCATAAAAGAGATATTAGAAAATACCAAAATCAGGCGCCACACTTAAGAGTCTGCACACTTGCATTAAATACAGGACTATCTATAAAGAATAGTAACAGAAACAAAGAAGACACGCCTTAAACTGGAAACAACCATCCATAAAACGGGGTAGAAAAGTCATTGCGCAATAATGGGTCAAAGAAACAAAAATTGAGTCTTATATTAGGATCAGTGCAGGCTGATCAGTGTCTTCGCTGTCCGCTTACAGAACCACTGGATGCTTTAGAATATACCAGTCTATAAGAGCTAAATAGTATGGAAAATGTCCAGGAATTGCCACTAAAAGAGAACATAGTCTACCATGACACTAAGAGGAAGAGCAAACAAACCGTGCTAGCCAGTGCACACAGTACCCAAGCCACAACCCCACCCGCCCCCCACCCCTCAAAAAAAAAAAAAAGAAAAGAAAAAAAAAAAAAAAGACAAAGCAAGCAGCTCCCTATTTTTCAACCAGTAGATCCGAATGCCAGACAGAATCCACCAAACACAACAATCAAACAACGCAACTAATAGGACAAAAATGAAAAAAGAAGAAAGAAAGAAATAAGGAAAAATCTTGGAGCGAGCCGACACAAGTCCATCCACATCAAGAAAAAACAGCCTTACAACGTTATGTAGTAAAAACTACTGGGTGGGGGTTTAACCCATTTAAGCCTAGCGTTCCATAAATAGGACATAGGCAAACAGTGCAGAGCCAGATCAGAAGCCGCATTATGCGGCTTCTGATCTGGCTCTGCACTGTTTGTTCATAAGATACATCAATTTCTGTCTTTGTTCAGAAGATACATCAATTTCTGTCTTTGTTCATAAGATACATCAATTTCTGTCAAAATGATAAAAATAAAATCAACCGGCCACCCCCTAAAATGACAAATAGACTCATCCAGTTAATAGGAATAGAAGAGTCTACTAGACGTAAATGGGTTAGATCAATTTTACTGGTACCAAATCTTCGCCCTATCTTCAATTATTATAAAAAATCAAAATTATTGTAAAGGTCTTATACCGGATCCCTTTCTCAGTAATAATACACCGCAAAAAAAAAAAATTGTGTAAATCAAATTAAAACAATGTGATGAAACAAGGATGAGGGCTCTGACAAACACCTCAAACATTGGCAGCGAGAGATAAACAAAACAGACTAGTTTAATCACGGAGGTCTCTAACAAAAACATAACACCAGGCATTAACCTGGGCCCAGTTGTCCAAACCATCGTTAGCTTAACGAGCTTGTTAGCGGTCAAAATGTTAACTGTTCTACTAAGTACAATTTCAAATTCACATGCATTTTTCGTGGAAAAGTTTTAACGATACGTTAACTAACGATATCGTTAGCTTTGAGCAACTGGGCCCTGGTGCTCTGTTTTGATACATATGATTTTCGATTTGTTGAAAACAGATGTTATGAATATTTAAGAGATCGCCTAAATGTGAGCTTTTGCGTACCAGCAATTGTCTTTCAACGTTACGATTGAGGTTTAGTCCCAATGACGACGCTGATTTCAGAATCGGCTCATCTGGCACAGAAAAAAATAACTGGAATGGTTATGTTTATGTTACTATTACGGATTCACCCTAAGTTTTGGGACACCTAAACTCCTTACCATACTTGTCCCAAAATTTGTATACGTCTATTTTACTACCTGTTGACATGTCTAAAATAGTGCTGCATGAGTGGCAATAGTGTAGACCCTGATCAGACGCCGCGTTCTGCGGCGTCTGATCTGGGTCTACACTGTTTGGTCAGGCCTGTCCGTCCCAATATTCATGGTTATTACGGTAACTTCCTGAGTGGAATTGAATATCCAATATTATCTGTCTGATTTTACTTGAGAAAGAGAAAGCATACTTCATTTGGAAACAAGCTGCTATTGACGTCAAAATGTCTCCGTTTAAAAGAGCGCATAAGGAAACACTGTGATTGTTAATTACATGACTAGTACGACACACAAAAGGTATTCTGCAAAAGTTCGTCTCAATACTGGTAGACAGTAAGAGTGAATCCATGACACAGTCATACAGTTCTTTCAATACTACTTGGAAAGTATTTTTTGTTTGGCGTTTTGTTAAAAAAAACAACAACAAAGCTTGTTCTGATTTACCATATTTTGTTAGACACCATTTGAGCCAGCGCACGACAAAACCTACAATAAGACTTGTGCGACCAGTAAAGTTGCAGATTAGACTGCGCGATTGCACAGCCTGATCAGAGTTTTCGCTGATTGCATGTGCCTTTTTACAGTTGCGCGAAGTTTTCGCTGATCGAATATGCATTTTTTCAGTTGCGGAAAGGTTTCGCTGATCGCATGTGCCTTTTATTCAGTCTCCGCGCTATCCAAAGAGGGATAAACGGGAACCCTTGCCAGACTGGGTTGATATACTGGCTGATCTGAGTCTTTGCTGGTCACACAGTCTTATTGTAGGTTTTGTCGTGCGCTGGCTAATTTGTCTAGTCAATGTATTCACTGATGTATTTGCTTTCTTCTAAACTATCTACTCTAAATTAACGTTGATGGCCAAACATTGAGTATCGAATTTCTATAGTAAAGTGATATGTTTAGAATTTTCACATTAAGAAAACACGCCTATTCAAATATACTGAAAATTTTACCACCAAAAATGAAAATATTCAGATAAAAAATTCTGATGTTTTTCATATTTCTGCTCAAAACATAGATTGTGGGTACTCGTTAGAACCGCCTCGAAGAGGCGGTTCTAACGAGTACCCACAATCTATGTTTTGAGCAGATATAAGAAAACATAATGTATACCCCTGGAAACACCAGTTTTACTATTTAAAAGTGAGATTTAAGGGGTCAAAATTATATAGGCATGTTTTCGTGTGTATAAGAAGTTTTGTATTTCATGTTTTCTCCACTGGATTTTTAAAATTGATAATTCACAACAAGATAGTGAAAATGATGGCAATTTTGAACCACTGGAACCTGCCCCAAATCTACCTACGTTATCGGGTTTTGCATTATTTGCAGCCATTTTTATTATGGGAAAAAATAATCATTTTTTTAAAACGTATGAATAGGATAAAAGGTTTGATGCTAAGGTACAATGTAGTTTTGACCAAAGTTTTTGCATTGAATCATGGCAGAATTTGCACATTAAGTTCATCTGAGACAAGTGCAACAACGAAAAAAAAAAAAAAAAAAAAAAAAAAAACCTTTGAAAGATGTCGATAGCAGAGTAGTTTGGAAGTGAAATAAAAAAAGTTTCATGTTGCTATATAAACTGTCAGGAGGACACAATGTCTAAAGCGTTTACCGGCCGCATCAACATAAAACTTACTTTCAGAATGTTTAGGCATATACAATGTACGAAATAGCCATGGACAGTCTGATTAAGACATACTCAATGCGCCCAAATAGTTTTTATAACTATGGAATGTTTAGAAAGCGAACTGAGCATGTCCCGACTATAACGATATCGGAATCAATGTACTCAAACGGATAATGAGTCATTATGACCTGAGCACCCTGTGTAGACTCTGATGACTCATCAGACTCTGATGAGTCATCATAGTCTTCCCTGTCGTCGATGAAGCATTGCAGATCAGACTGTGCATCACGAAAACACGCCTATATAATTTTGACCCCCTTAAACCCCACATTTTTCATACTAAAACTGGGGTTCACAGGGGTATACATTATTTTTCTTATTTCTGCTCAAAAACATAGATTGTGGGTACTCGTTAGAACCGCCTCGCTGAGGCGGTTCTAACGAGTACCCACAATCTATGTTTTGAGCAGAAATATAAAAAAATATCAGTTTTTTTATCGGAAATTTTTCAGTTTTTTGGAGGTGAAATTTTCTATATATTTGAATAGGCATGTTTTCGTAATGTTAGCAAATTCCTGAAGACATGTTCTGTCATGATGTGTCTCGTATTATTCCAACAGGGGTATAGCTATGGAGGGTTTCTGTAGCACACTTGCGGGATTTCTTGGATGCGGTCATGCCACGACAACTTACGGAGGTAACATCGGTGCTATTGGTGTAACACGGGTAAGCCTTCTTAGAAACTCAGTGGCCTACATACGTTGCCAATTAAACGGTATTTCTTCCTTAACATACCCTTATGATCTCAGTAGGGAACTGTTTATCAATCTTAAGATAAACGTCCATTCTCGTCTCATCATGGCTCCAAGAAAGACAATTTCAGTCAAACATGATTATTAGTTTCTTATTTCTCACGAAAAGGTGTGTTGTTGGTAATCCGCGGCGTGTTTTATGAGTAACCACAACATATGTTTTCTTTTAGAATTAAAAAGTATTTATCTAGAGCTTTGAGTCTTAACATGGAAAAGGCTACTTATTGCAAGTGCGTACAGCGGTGGCCTGTGCAGTTTGCATATATACACTTATCCAATACAGGAATTGGTAAAAACAGATCTATACAGTCGAACCTTGATGGCTCGAACACCGATGGCTCGTTTACCATGGCTAATTCGAACTCGTTTTTGAGCCCTACGAAATTCTTCCGATAGCTCAAGAAAACAAATATTTAAGGAAATTTTCTTATTTTGTCGTGAAATTGTATGTTGTGTGTACTCATTAGAATCGCCTCATCGAGGCGATTCTGATGAGTACACTCAACATACAATCACTGTGTAGAAAATCGAAAAGATTTCCCTAAATTATCGCTATTTGCTTCCTAAACTGGTGTCATGATTAACCCTCAGTGGCTCGAACTACCCATGTCTCGAACGAATTTCCATGGTCCCAAAGATGTTCGAGCCATTGAGGTTCGACTGTATATACGGGTAGTGGCGAACAGCGAAGATCCAGACCAGACTCATTCGGCCAAGTACATGTGTTTATGCAGGATGAACTGCATTTGTATTATGACAGAAATTTCCATTGTATATTAGTTTGCAATGCTCAGTAGAAGTAGTTTAATCCATGAAAGACTGAATAAACTCTCCGGCCCACATTATATATTGAAATATTGGAGGAGTCCATTTTCGATTTTAGGGATGGCAGGCTATATGATGTAGATATTCTTAAATACAATGGTTGAACTATTTGCAAACAGTACAGACTCTGATCAGACGCCGCCAATATATTGTATTGGGGAGTTTATTCAGTGTAAAATGGGTTAAAATCTGCAGGCTGTCGTTTTTTTACCTTCAGGTGTCTAGCAGGCAGGTTTTCCTAGTTTGTGGTATCATTTATGTCATTTTTGGAATCATCGGTAAGATCTCAGCGGTGTTTATATGTATACCTTATCCTGTACTAGGAGGGGCGCTTATTACCTTGTACGGCATGTTTACAGGTAAGGACATAGACTGCTTTAATAGTCTTTGTTTAACATAATCCATAACTGAAGATGAGACACTTTTTCAACCGATATGTTTTAATATTTTCCATAATTCTCCAGGAAAATGTATGTTGTAGTACTCATTGGAAGCGCCTCATTGAAACGCTTCTAATGAGTACCCACAACATATGTTTTAGTGGAGAAATAACAAAACTTATCCTGAGACTCCCTCTAATCTGGAACTCTGCTAATACTATAAGATAATGCACATTAGGAGAAATTAAACATCTCTATGTAACTGCGTATGTAGATGTATAAAGAGAATCATATTTCAGACAGATATTAGTCGCTCTTTTCTGTCTACTTTTCTCCAAAGACAATCCTTTAGATTTTTTATTTTAGGGACTAAACATATAAGTGAAGATACAGAGGAAATGCCACAATCACGAAACACAGCCATATCGAGGCAGCGAAGAAGGAGAGGAGATGACAAATAGTCAAACAAACAAAAAAAAAACAAAAAAAAACAAAAACAAAAAAAAAAAAAACAACAAAAAAAAAAAAAAAAAAAAAAAAAAAAAAAAACGCCACATATGAAAGTACCGACGCACAAACAAAGAACTGAACAGAGGAACCCCATTAGAACGGTCAACAGAAAGTCTACTAGTGGGGCATAAAGCAGCTTCCAATTACAAACATATGTTTGGTCCGCATAGATTCTCGACCACATCTGTGAAACATCACAGTGAACCACATATAATCACAAACACAGTGATGAAACAAAGCAAAGGGCTCAATGGCGATCTAAAGCCAGAACACACACACAAAAAAAAAACAAAAAAAAAAAAAAAAAACAAAGAGGATCACGATGAGTTCGACCATAGACATTCGGATAGTCAGGCGCCAACAGATTGAGAAGGGGGCCGTTATTTAGTCTGAGGACCGACCCGCCGACGTGCAATTAAAGAGGAAGGCAAAGTTATCAACCATAGTTGGGTTAACAACCATGCATGCAGTTTGCCGCAGAATAATCATGTAACCTATCTCTTTGTAGCGTGTAACTATCTTTTTAACCATTTTAGTCGGACAACCCCCACCATGGTATTTGCAGATCCAGATCAAGGTCTACACTGTTTGCATGAATAAATATGAATTTCTGTAAAATATAGTAATTATAAAAATTAACCAGACACCCTACTATTGGAAATAGACCGGGCCAAAGAATATTGTGAAGTCCACTTGACGTAAATTGGGTGAATTGTTCAGGAAACTCAGTTTTGCCAACAATTTTTCTTCATAGACTAAGGCGCCAAACGCAGCCTTGCTTTCTTGCTTCACCATGAATACATGTTATACGTAATGGAAAAACGAAAACGTCCCGTAAAGATCCGCAACAGCTGTGTACGTGGCAAATTAAAAAAAAAACAAAACAAAACAGAAACGATAAACTTTAGTTTGTTGTAGTATTCCTTTACAACTGGAACTTGATGGTACCAACACTTATATAAAACATTCCACAGATGGGAAAAACATTTTTTTTCTCCCACCTTTGTCTATATGAGATAGGTTTATTACCTATGTGAGAAACCTCTCACCTGACCACGCTGGTCCCAGGAACAATCCACTAAATTGGGGATAAAAAGAATCCTTCAAGTCCATGCAGGATAGGGGAATGCCACCTTCGGGGTAGGATTTTCAACCAGCCTCGTCCCTGGTTGAAATTCCTACCCCGAGGGTGAGATATCCCTATCCTGCATAGACACTCTTGGTGAATTCTTATATCTTACTACAGTCGAACTTCAATGGCTCGAACATCTGTGGGACCATGGAAATTTGTTCGAGACATTGGTAGTTCGAGCCACTGAGGGTTAATCATAGCGCAAGGTCAGAAGGCAAATGAAAATAATCTAGGAATGTCTTTTCCATCTTCTATAAAATAATGGTATGTTGAGTGTACTCATTAGAATCGCCTCGATGAGGCGATTATAATAAGTACACACAACAAACATTTTCATGATAAAAAAAAGAAAATTTCCCTTAAAATCCCAAAATATTTTTTTTCTTTAGCTATCGGAAGAATTTCCTAGGGACTCAAAAAACGAGTTCGAATCATCCACGGTAAACGAGCCATCCGTGTTCGAGCCATCGAGGTTATTCTGTATATTGTTAGCCGTGTACTGCTGTCCACTTTGCTTTCGATTAAGATTCCCTGTGTTATGTATTCATGTATTCTTGTTCTCTTCAATGTCTGTCCTATTTGTTTATTTTTAGTGTCCGCCCATTTGTTTTGTATTCTTGTGTCAATCGCTGTAGTTGCGCGAGTGAAAAATGGTTGAAGAGACAATAAATTTGAGATTTCTCTTTGACTTCTACGAAGTAACAGGTACTGGCTCAAGCAGTCAAAATTCCACTTTTTTATGTAAAGCTCTATAATGATTATCAATTTTTAATAACTTATTTTTAAAGAATGGAAATGCCTGTCAGATTGATTCGTGATTACTTTACTATTGGACATTCCAAGTTTTATATTGCAAAAAAGAAATACAACCTGTTCGATTTTTCATTGTTGAGAACCACATTTGTACAGTCAACCTTTTAATACCGACACTCGATACAATGACAAAATTCGTTATAACGACGATTTGAATGTCACGAAAGCTTCGCTCAAGAGGTGACAGTTAATAAGATTTTATGCAAAAATATTGCATAAAAACTTCAAGCAACATATTTTTGAAAATTTGTTAGAATTGCCTTAATGAGGCAATTCTAACAAATATCCAAAACATATGTTCTATGAGTAAATAAGAATAAAACAAGGCCTTTCTTACATATCATTCTGTCCATTAAGGATTCTTTACAACAGCAAATTTATTTTAATGGCAACATCTTTGGAAATAAATGCTGTCGTTGTAACGAAGGTTCACTGTATCTCTAAATAGTAAGATTGCACATTAACTTTGTGTTATACTTCTCAATAAAAACTGTATGTTGCTGCATCTCATTCAAGTGGTCTAAGAGAGACAAATCAAACGCGATATACAACATGTCTTTTCATGGGGGAAAAAGAAGAGGAAATACTTATCTAATTTAACAGTCATCACGAAAACATGCCTATATAATTTTGATCCCCTCACATCCCACTTTTATATACTAAAACTGGGAGCTACAGGGGTATACATTATTTTTTTTTTATTTCTGCTCAAAAATATAGATTGTGGGTACTCGTTAGAACCGCCTCGGCGAGGCGGTTCTAACGCGTACCCACAGTCTATATTTTGAACAGAAACATGAAAAATATCAGAGTTTATTTTTTAGTTTTTGGAGGTAAAATTTTCTATATATTTAAATAAGCGTGTTTTTGTAATGTATTATTTTATGTTAACAGTAATGCGAATTAATATATGCTCAAGCTGAATTCTAATAAGAGCTTGGGAACAGCATTTTCTACAAGATTGTATGTGCACCCAGCAAACATCGGCTTGCTTGTCTGTCCAGTCTAATCAGATTCTTCGCAGAGCACTCTGTTGGTAGTCAAGGATCGAAAGCATGTTAAGCAGACAGCGAAGACTCTGATCAACCTGCGTAGATGCGCAGGCTAATCTGAGTCGTCGCTGGGTGCACATACAATCTTATGAAATGCTGTGCCGCGACTCATTTTAAAACATATGTTGTAGGAGTCGTTTTATCCAACCTGCATGCAATCGACCTGGGATCAAGTAGAAATCTGGCAATAATTGGAACTGCCATCTTCACGGGCCTGATGGTACCTCACTGGATAGAGAAATATCCAGAGGAACTCTCTACAGGTATCGTATGTTCTGGGTATGTTAGCCTTAGTTTATTTCCACCCATTGGATACTGGAGACTCCTAAACGGGTAACTGGCATACAGTGCAGACCCAGATCAGACGCCGCAGAACGCGGCGCCTGATCAGGGTCTCCACAGTTTGCAAGTAGTTCATCCATTTTTCTTTAGGAGTATCTACATCATATAGCCTGACATACCTAAAATCAAGAATGGACTCTTCCAATATATAGTTTGGGAGAGTTTATTAAGTCTTTAATGGGTTACATGTAAATATAAAAAGTATCTGTCTAAAGTCTAAGCTATTTTACATGCCATTTATCTGCATGATTTTGATTTTGTACAGAAGGTAAAGAATAACATGGCAAATAAACATTGCACGTTATGGATTTAAGAACAGATATAAGGAAAAGATATGAAGCTGTGAAGAAATGCAAATGCTCAGCAATTTTCTTAAATTACTATATTTACCTTTAATATTGACTCACCTGTCCTAAAGTTTTAACAAGTCCATTTTACTCGTACTGTTTATGTGTCCAAAACTTCTGGATAAGAGGCAAACAGTGTAGGTCCTGGTCAGATCCCATGTTCTCGTTCAGTCCTGTCTGTCTTGATAATAGAGTAGATCCGGTAATTATAATTATAGTCAGTCATATTCTGCCTTGTTTCATCATCTTGTGCAAAATATGCGCTACGAAAACACACCTGTTCAAATATACTGAAAATTTTACCACCAAAAAATGAAAGTTTTCAGATAAAAAAAAATTCTGATATTTTTTTATTTCTGCTCAAAACATGGATTGTGGTAACTCGTTAGAACCGCCTTGACGAGGCGGTTCTAACGAGTACCCACAATCTATGCTTTTGATAGAAATAAGAATCAAAGGACTGATAGTCCTAAGAGTCTGCTAGTTTGTAAAGTATTGATGGAGTGCTGTGTATCTTGTATGCAAACACAATACATGCAAAGAAGATAGGTGGCATTCCAATGCTACCAATACTACACCATAAGATGGAGCTCTATGGAATATATCAAGCATCTGGGCATTGTACTTCCTGAAAAGAAGACTTTCTTTAAAAAACTCTATTAAATGTACGTCAAGCGAAGACTGCATATGGGTTGAATGAGAAAGTCTCTAAATCAAGGAAAGGATACTCCACTGAGGATATGATATTTTTTTCACTTTCCAGTGATAATGCTGGTTGTCAAGTGAAAAATAAGATCACATGGCTCTAAATAGTCATGATATGTCTTGGAATTCTTTTTTGCATACTTGTATAATTTATCTCCTGCATACAGAATTTCATTCATGTTGTTAACATTCCACATGTTGGTACAGATCCTTTTCTGTACAGCTTTCACTAAAAATACTAAACAACATGGTAGGCATTGACGCCCTCTTGAATCAGGACTAAATATCTCATCTCCTTGATGGATACTTCCTTGCAATAATACAGATGCATTTTCTTGTAGATTTATAGGATTTGATGGACCTGGATTTTGCTCTATATCCATATTTTCACACTTGCTTACAACCAGTGGCTTCATCCAATATTAAATTTACATTCAGAGACAAGGCTTTGTCAGAAAATTTACTATTCCTTGAAAAACAACCAACATGAACACTCTGTACTACATGCTTTCACTATCAATTTCTCAAAATCAGTCAGATGGAAATGCATTCTACTTGTTTTAATGTATAAATAAGAATGGGTCTTTACTGAGGCATCTGTGCGAAACAGATATACATAAATAATCTAACCATGTACTGAAAAACTAAATACAATTACTTCTCTTCTGTTTTGTTTCTTTCTTCACAAAAAAATCCATTTTATTATCTGCATATATAGGCCAATGCAGTGATTGGAGTAATGAACCTCTTTATTTTCCAATGAAGTTTATCACCTGATTATTCCAAATGAGTGTATCTCCAGCAGCAATTTCCAATTTCTAGAATTATTAAAGTTCAACTCTAGATATGCTCAAGTTCATACAAATTCAACACCTGATGTAGCTCCACGATTATTCTAGTGCAGTTTTATAAATTTACTCTATCTTTATCAACTTGTTATTAAAACAAAAGCAGATTAAATAAATTTGAAATGGCTATGTTCAGTCCAGATTAGCTGTAATAACTGATTGTCATTTGCTAGTGCTTCACCTAAGCATCAACAGATTAGCCCGACCAGCTATGCCCTCTTCAAGAGATTTTCAGATGTCCAAAAAAGAAGGGTCATAAACCTATAAATGGGCCAGCAGTCATAAAACAATTCCGTGTCACTGAGGTGTGAATAAAGTTATTTCATGTAGAAGGAATGAATTAAGTTTCTGATTTCTTGCTATATTCAATATCGAATAAGTAGATTCTGATCATGTAAATACTGATACCTTTCTTTTCGTTCAGCTTCCGTTGCTAAGCACATCAAAGCTGGCGAGCGGTCCTACTAATCACCCCATGGCACCCCATGGCAGCCCACGGCATCAAACTATATGGATATTTATCATAAAATATGTTATAGATGGACAAGTATACTTTTGCAATACTGGTCCATCTTAATAAACAGAGATTTATATTGATGATGATGACTTGTGTTTGATTTAAAATATTATGTCTAAAACTCTCGTAATTTTTTGCACCCCATGGCATCAAAATATATGTATATTTACCATAAAATATGTGTTTTAGACGGCCAGTAAAAGTTTTGTAATACTTGTCTCTATCTAAATAAACAGAGTATTTATACTGATGACTTGTGTTTGAACTTGAATATAAAATGTAATTTTAAGTTAAAACTTATTTTTGATAGACTATCAACTTACACCACTGGTCTCTTTGCTATATTTTAGCGTCAGTTGGAATCTTGGTGTTTAGGCGCCCCGAGATAATCGCTTGAAGTAAGGTTAATGTCTTAAACTATCACAAAAACAAATTTGGATACATAAAAAAAATACTACCCTGGTGTAATTTCAGCATTCAGTTAATAAATACAATGAAATAATTTAGTGCCGTGGGGTGCATTGGGATGCCGTGGGGTGTCATGGGGTGATTAGTAGGACCCCGTCCCGAGTTAAAGCCTTCACAAAAGTAGCGCGTGTATTACTACACCGAATTTTGAAGTCTATGTTTCAAATTGCATAATCTAAATCGATTTCAGTTACAGTTATGTTAGCGAAATAAAAAAGCCATACAAAATTCCGCTGCTTCACATTCAGTTCACCGTAATAGTGCCGCATTGCGTCTGATTAAGAAGTAGTGCGCGTATAAATATACGCATAAATAGCTGTGATGAGAATCCGCTCGTAAAACCCCATGCGATTGCAAAGAGCCTGCTAGCTGTCGCTAGCAGACTCAAAAATAATGTATACCCCTGTAAATCTCAGTTTCACTATATAAAAGTGGGGTTTACGGGGGTCGAAATTATATAGGCATGTTTTCGTGATGCCTACGTATTTTAACCTAAAAAATTAAAGCTTTCATCCTTTATCCAAATCACAACTTCAATACTTATACCCCTTGCAAACTGCGTTTGTGTGGGTGAGGTATACTGTTTTCAGGTTGTCCGTCCGTATGTCCGTCCGTTACATTTTGGTTTCTGCTTCTTCTCTTGCGAAATAATCTATTAGAAGGCAGTCATTGCCTTGTGTTGGCTATCTTATAAACACTGCTTATTGAACTCTGTATTCATGACATTTATTAGAATGAAGGTTTATTAACTGAAGGTTATCAGAACACACCTTGCTCTTGTTCCAATAATCATTATATGAGTAACTTCCCGTTGTCCAAAGATTACATGTACACACAAACTGTGCTATTCATGCAAAGAAAAAAAAAAACAACAAAAAACTCACAGGGATCAATTTTAGCACTTGCTAACTTGCTACAGTCAGCCCTCTTTATACCGACACTCGATACAACGACAAAGTTCGTTATAATGATAATTTGAATGTCACGAAACCGTCGCTCAAGAGGTGACAGTTAATGACAAAATTTGCAAGAATATTGCATTAAAACTTCAAGAAACATATGTTTTGGATATTTGTTAGAATCGCCTCAGTGAGGCGATTCTAACAAATATCCAAAACATACGTCCTATGAGGAAATAAGAATAAAACTAGGTCTTTCTAACATATCTTCCTGTCCATTAAGGGTTTTTTACAACAGCAAATTCATTTTAATGGCAACATCTTTGGGAACAAATGCTTTCGTTGTAACGAGGGTTTACTGTAAATATTACTAAATTCCATCAAAAAGTAAGTTTTATCAGCCATCACTTGCTAATTCTAGCAAGTTAAAAAAAATGTCTCTCCACTTGTTTGAGCTGAGGCATACTTCATATATTTTATTTTTATTTATTTTCAAAAAGAAATATTTCTTTCCAAGAATTTTCAATTTATCAAAGCCAGACTTTAAGAGTAATTTTCAGTAAGTTATCAGAACAGTTATATTTGATCCCTACCTTATGCATTTTGTTATGACTTTTCCCTGAATATCTTCATCATGCCATATTTGTACTCCTCGCAAACTGTGTTTGTGCGGGGGTGGGGGGTGGGGGGGGGGGGGGTAATACTGATTTCGTTACGTTTTGGTCCTAGTGAGGGGTATCTAATAAGCACTGCTTATTGGCCATTTCTTGTTGGCCATTTCTTGTTACCCATAGGACAGAGGACTGAGCAAAAAGTGTAGACCTAGATCAGACACCGCAATCTGATCAGAATTTACAGTTTGTCAATCGTCCAGTTGAATAAACACGGTAACCTTTTGAAAATGATAATATTGTTCCATGGTCATACTTCACAAATTTTTACAGTTATAGTTATTAAAAAATGACAAAGATTACAGAACTTTCTCCCATTTTCTTATAATTGTGACTGTCGTTGTAATGTTGTTTGTGAAATCTTTTGCAACACCAGTCTTTATTGTATGTGCCTGATCACGATGATAATCCGTCATGGACGGTCTCGATTGAAGTGTTGGCCTTTGTCATACACTGAATATGATTATTTTACCCAGGATTAAGTAGGATGTACATGTAATATGGACCTTCGTCCATAGACGTACATCAGAACAATCTCATAAGAGCTTCTTGTTATCCTTATACTAAGGACGTTTGCAGTGCAAAAGAAACTCACATTTTTTCAGCAAAAAATATCAGAATATTGTATATTGAATCTGCTAAAACAGTTAACAAAATGACCCTTAACGAGCTCGTTAAGCTTACGACGCTTTGAACAACTGGGCCATGATCTTTAACCAAACGTGAATGGGTACACATGGTAGATTTTCTGCCCTCTTTTACAAGGGAGACAATTTATGTGACTTTCTGTTTACAATCCTACACACCAAACCCTTTTTGAAAAGGGGACTACTTAAAGGAAACAATGTGCTGCCTCTGAGAGCAAAATCTTTCCTTTTAGTGTGGCCCTCTCTCAAAATTATACAAAATGCCAGCGTTTCTCCTCCTAAACGTTTTCCTTTCTTTTTGCTGGTTTCATCTGTGACAAACGGATCGTTGCAATCAGAAAATGTAATATCTATGTCACTAAAACTTGTAAAAGCCAGTAAAACTTCAAAAGTCTACAGATCTTGTGTCTGTAAGAGAGCATTTTCGTAGAATGTTTTTTAAACATTGTACAAAGTTTGAGTGGAAGTGCCTCACATTGGTGTTTGCCATATAGCTGCTATATCAGCAATTTCACATTACAAAAACACGCCTATTCAAATATATAGAAAATTTTATATCCAAAAACTGAAAAATTTCAGATAAAAAAACTCAGATATTTTTCATATTTCTGCTCAAAACATAGATTGTGGGTAGTCTTTAGAACCGCCTCGGCGAGGCGGTTCTAACGAGTACCCACAATCTATGTTTTTGAGCAGAAATAAGAAAATAATGTATACCCCTGTAAACCCCAGTTTTACTATATAAAAATGGGGTTTCAGGGGGTCAAAATTATATAGGCGTGTTTTCGTGATGAACCTTATATGACAGCTAATAGCGAAAAACCTATATGTTTAGTCACTACGCGTGTCTTTTTGTTTTACAATGGTTGTCTGATCTTGGTTTTCTGCTGTTCGCATATGATATAAAAGCTTTATTTCGATATTTCTATTATTAGGAAACAAAGATGCGGATGAAGTGTTGAAGATTTTACTGGGAAATCCAAACATGTTTGGTGGTGTACTCGCCTGTATTCTAGACAATACAGTTCCAGGTGAGCAGAGATTTAAGGAAAATGATCCATATTCAAAGAAAATAACTCTGCCATGGATGTTACCTACATTCTCGTCGGGCTCAACTTTTAAAGTCAAATGCTTCCTATGAAAACACATTTTTTTCTTAACCCTTTCACCCCTGCGTTTCTGAAATGGGCTCATTCATCTCTGAATTTGGACACATCGATTGTTGAAAATAGAGGTTTCAGTCTAAGATCAAGAACAATGGCAAATAGTGTACATCCTGATGAGACGGCTCGTTACGAGCCGTCTCATCTGGATCTGCACTGTTTGCAAAGGTATATGTGTAAGTCTGCAGGAATGAAAGGCTTAAAGACTAGTCGACGCAGGTTTCGGCAGCAAACTCTTAGTTGTATAATATATAGCTGAGAATTTGCGTTTAAAACATATAGGGGTAGCTTATGTCTCCCTTAGCAAACTATTCGAAAGTTTTCAGGTGTGACCAATCATTCTAAGCAATAAGGGAGGAGGAACCCAGCGGCGAGACGCTAGTTTTCCATAAGGATTATGTGGATCGCATACTCATTATACAAACTGTGTTTGGGGAGGCGGGGTGGGGGTGGGGGTATACTGTTTTCACGTTGTCCGTCATTCCATTACGTTCTGGATTCTTCTTCTTATATTGCTAAATAATTTAAGGAATCTTTTCGTATTTTGCATAACTGTTGATATTGATAAGCTGTTGCTGTTACACAAACATAAGGGACTAGGGTTGATTTTTTGGAGTTATTTCCCTTCAAAATTACTGAAAAGGCGTTTTGGTTTCTGCTTCTTATCTTGCTGAATATTTTCAGGAATCTTTTCATATTTGCCATAAACATTTATATCGATGTGTTTTACTGTTAGACAGGCCGGCCTCGGTGGCTCAGTTGGATGCACCGTCCGACTGGAGACCAGGAGGTCGCGAGTTCAACCCCCGCCGAGGTCGGCAACATTCTTTCGTGGAGATTGATCATGAAATATTTTCTACGGTCATTCTCTCCCTTCCGCTGATTCAAGAAGGGCAGTTGTCAGTTTCTGGCGAAAGAATGTGCACAATACTGGTTAACCGCTTAGAGGACTAAGCCTGCCCAGTAAACGTGTGGTTAGGTAAACTGACAGCGCTCGACATGACCCCATTGGGTTGACTGGGCCGTAAAACCTCAACACAAACAATTTACTGTTAGACAAAAATAATCACTCAGGAAGTAATTCTTTTATAGTTATTTCCCTTTCATATTCTTGAAAAGGAGTCGGTTTCTGCTTTGTATTTTGCTAAATAATTTCTTGAATCTTTTCATATTTTTTTTCAAGACGTTGATATTGATTAGGTGTTGCTGTTAGGTAAAATAAGGCCCTAGGGGTTTATCCCTTCAGAGTTATTTCCCTTTGTAATTCCTGAAAAGCCGTTTTAGTTTCTGTTTCTTATCTTGCTAGATAATTATAGGAGTCTTTTTATATTTTGCGTAAACTTTGATATAGATGAGGCGTTGCTGTTAGATAAAACTAAGGGCCCAGGGTTTAATAAAGGTAAGAGAAAAGTCCAGGGAGTGCACAATTCCTCTAGAATTATTTCCCTTTGTAGTTCTTGTAAAAGCGGTTTCGTTTCTGCTTCTTATCTTGCTAAATGGTTTCAGGTGTCTTTTCATATTTTGCATAAACGTTGATATTGATGAGGTGTGGCTGTTAAGGATTGTTTCCTTTAGAGTTATTTCCTTTTCATATTTTTGAAAAGGTGTATTGGTTTCTGATTCTGATCTTGCTAGATAATTTAAGGGTGAGCATTCTTTATTTTGCATTAATGTTAATAGCTTGTGTTTTATTTCTTTTGAGTTATTTCCCTTTGTTATTCTTGAAAAAAAAAACCTTTTGGTTTGTGCTTCTTAACTTGATAAATAAATAATATTTTCATATTTTGCATAACTGACAATGACAATGACAATGACAATGACAAAATTTTATTTTGTAATAAAGGCCTTCAGCCCATAATACATATCAAGTAAACACATATTTACTTGGTGATACCCAATATTTTATTATATTTGTTAGCATTCTATAAACTAAATACTATGCTATTTATCATTTAAATTTTTTTTTAGATTTGTTGGTGACAGAAGAAAATGTTATTCATATACCTGTACACCTGTACAGTCAATACGATATTAAATCTAAGGGAGTTAAATGTGACAATCTTTATTTATATTACTTGTATCTATTACCTCGCTTGGTGGTCCTCGCTGTGGGAAAAGTGTACAATCACTCTTTCCACATTAAGGCCCTCTTTAAGCAATCTTGTCGGACATATTTGACGTTTAGCATTCCTTTAAAATTTCAGCAGACCCATCCTGATACATCCATCCCGCCTCGCCATAAATGGTGATACTGATGAGATCTTGCTGAAGGGAAAATTAAGGACCTTGGGGTTCATTCCTTTATGGTTAATTCCCTTTGTTCTTCTTGAAAAAGTTGGTTTGGCATGATTATAGTGCATGCACGATGAAACCAACTCATCTCAAAGTATTTGTTGAAGTATTCTGATACTTTGCAGACTCATTACAGACATATTCATTACCAAAACACGCCTATGTAATTTTGACCCCCTTCAACCCCACTTTTATATAGTAAAACTGGGGTTTACAGGGGTATACATTATTTTTCTTATTTCTGCTCAAAAACATAGATTATGGGTACTCATTAGAACCGCCTCGGCAAGGCGGTTCTAACGAGTACCCACAATCTATGTGTTAAGCAGAAATATGAAAAATATCAGAATTTTTATCTGAAAATTTTCCTCTTTTTGGTTGTAAAATTTTCAATATATTTGAATAGGCATGTTTTCGTAATGGACCATGTACAGGAAGAAAGAAGTATGATGCTGAAAACATATTGTTCGTCAAAACAACAGTTTTTTTCACTTATCCATATTTTGGTAATTTTTTAATTACCGGATTTTGTACGCTCTGAGATGGTACATTTAAGATAGTGCATGTATGGTGAAATCTACTTGACTCGAAGAATTTGTTGACAAGTTCTGATACTTTATAGATTCATTAAAGACATATTGAACATGTACATGTACGTGAAGAAGTTTGCTACCGGAATAAATAATTTTTGACAAAATGATTGCCACTTTAACTTCGCCATTTACGTCTATCCATATGTCTGTCTGTCTGTATTGGTTTTCCCAGTCACATACAACCTGAGGCGAATATGCATTTTAATACATTGCTTTTCAAGTACCCACAAAGCAATCATTACCTTACAGGAGTATCTAATAAGCGCTACTTATTGACACTTCTTGTTTTGCCTGTATGAGGCGACTGAGGAACACATTAGATAAAAAGAACTGTGTAGAACTTACGGCAACTGGCACATGGCCATAATGCAGAAAAAGTTTTCGTTGTTTGCTTACACAAAATAGATTCTTTAGGGCAAAATATCTCATTTATAATGGGTTAGTTTTGTTCGATTTGAAATGTGTACAAACCATATTCGCATAGTTGTGTATTTAACAAATATTGTTAATTAATCACGGATATTTTGACTGAACAATTTGGCTAACAACCTTGTGGCTGAATTGATTTTATCAATAACCAAATAGTATTTGACCGAAAAATGCTAATTGTTTTTCGTTTCGGGTTTGGAACAGGTCCGATGCAAACTACGTTTTAAATAAAGTCGCTCACAAAATAATTCTTAAAGCACATGCAAACAGAAAAAAGGCGCAGATAAGCCTGCGCATGCGCCATCACTAATTACCTAGCACTCTGACAAAAGGCGAAAGTCCAGTAGACTGCATTGATTGGTAGGCAGGTCATGACCGTCCCTGTTCTCAAAGGCCCCGAAGTCTATTTCCACATAGTTTTACCCATTTACGTCTAGTAGACTCTTCTATTCCTATTAAATGGATCAGTCTATTTGTCATTTTAGTCTGTCAGGTTGATTTTATTTTTATCATTTTGACAGAACTTGATGTATCTTTTGAACAAACAGTAAAGACCCAGATCAGAAGCCGCATCATGGGGCTTCTGATCTGGGTCTGCAATGTTTGCCTATGTCCCATTTATGGGACGCAGGCTTAAATGGGTTAATTACTACTTGAGCCGCAAAGTAAAAACCTGTACCTTGGGACATATGCGTCCAGCGAAGACCTACATAAGCCTCCCGTCACGAAAACATGCCTATATTATTTTGACCGCCTTAAACCCCACTTTTATATAGTAAAACTGGGGTTTACAGGGGTATACTTTATTTTTCTTATTTCTGCTCAAAAACATAGATTGTTGGTACTCGTTAGAACCGCCTCGACGAGGACACAGATTGTTGGTACTCGTTAGAACCGCCTCGACAAAAGCATAGATTGTGGTACTCCTTAGAACCGCCTCGACGAGGCGGTTCTAACGAGTACCAACAATCTATGTTTTTGAGCAGAAATAAGAAAATATCAGATTTTTTTTATCTAAAATTTTCATTTTTTGGTGGTAAAATTTTCAGTATATTTTGAATAGGCATGCTTTCGTAATGCGCATCCGCGCAGGCTGATCAGAATCTTCATAGGTAGCTATATACTAAGGATCCACTTTTTCTTCAGTCGAGCAGCGAAGACTTATTAGACTTTGTGAATGCGCAGGCTGCTCTTAGTCTTCGCTGTGTGCACATGTCTGAATCTACGTTTCCTCCCGTTGCATTCCGAAGGTATATTTACTCAGGTTGCGGTCCGAATGTACATTTTCTCACAATGCGACTCATGATAACTTTTTATTATATAGCTATAAATATTGAATGATTTAAAATATGCGATAAAATCCAAGGAGTAAGTGTGCTGATATTACACGATATCGGCGCGCTTACTTAATATTGCACGCTTATTCGGATACCTTCGAACGTTACCGTTATATGACATATGATATCGCACAAGTGCAAAAATGATATCGCTTTTGTAATAACATTAACACTGTTGTTAGAATTTTGTATATAAAGCATTTAATCGAACAAAACTATTTATAGCTATATAATAAAAGGGCTACTGCACTGATATTGGTAGATATTGTCAGTCGTTGGGATATCTACGGACACGAGCTTGCGAGTGTCCGTAGATGTCCCAACTCGGGACAGTATTCATCAATATCAGTGCAATAACCCTTTTGTATCTATTTATTATGTTTAGGTACGATAGAAGAAAGGGGCATAGCTACTTGGCAAAATGTTGATGACCCGAAAGAAGGAAAACACTATTATGTTGAGGGCTATAATGTGTATAATATACTCCTGCCAGAACGAATTAAAAGGGCAAACTTTCTTAAATACCTACCTTTTATGCCCAACCCAGAGGAAACAGATATCCCAAGGACACTCACGGACGAGTTGAAAGACACTATTCAAGGTAAGGTGATGGACAAGAGCTTTTCCGCCCAAAGCTTTAAACATATGCGACTGCGAAGGCCAATGCTAATAGTCGACTATAAAAAATCATCAGTCACGAGAGGCAAAAGTGACTGATGATCGTGGCAACACTAGGTTTTGTACCTTATCAATTCTTCTTTCGGTATCTCGGAAAGGCAGTGTTCCACGTTTGGGTAAGTTTTTGCATCATGCATTTTGCTTAAATCTATATCGGACCGTTATCGGCTCGACAGGAATCCTGGTCGGCCGATAACGGTTCGATCTAGATTTAAGCAGAATGCTTACTGGAGACTTATAACAGTTGTCTGATAGACGATCTTTTCTAATGGGTAACACAATGCATACAGTCGAACCTCAATAGTTCGAACACCGATAGCTCGATTACCACCGTGACGGCTGATTTGAACTCCTTTTCGAATCTCTATGAAATTCTTCCGATCGTTTCATAAAGCAAATATTTAAGGAAATTTTCTATGAATCTGTAATTTGTGCGTACTTATTAGAATCCTCCTCATCGAAGCGATTCTAATGAGTAAACTCAACGTACCATTATAGTATAAAAGGTCGAAAATACGTCCCTAAATTATTGCCATTTGCTTCCTGACCTGGCACCATGATTGACCCTCAGTGGCTCGAACTACCCATGTCTCCAACAAGGTTCCATGGTCTCAAAGTTGTTCGAGCCATTGAAGTTCGACTGTATCTCGATACTCATCTAGAGCAATAACATACCGTCCTAAGTTTATTTATAATCATAATCTTTCAACAGGCCGATAGTACTTGTGATTTTTTTATAAATACAAAATCATATAAAAGTTCAATCTAATTATAAGGAGACATAAACAGGAGATGCTAAGTTTATGAAACGTTGTACGAAATTTGTATCATTATGCGGACTCACTGAGTTATGAAATTTTCTTTTCAGACGAAAAACTTTAGGCAAGGACCAACAAGGAAAAGATGACGATGCTACTACTGAATAAAACAGTATCAGTTCGCTTTATTCGCTATAAGACCATTTACAGATTCTACAGCTGAGATTTGGAAATGTGAAAATACGGAAGTGAAACATATACCTGCAAACATATGTTTGTTTAATGGCCAAGGAGACAAGGTTTATATGCGGACGATACATCACGAAAACACACCTATATATTTTTGACCCCCTTAAACCCCACTTTTATATAGTAAAACTCGGGTTTACAGGGGTAGTCATTCTTTTTCTTATTTCTGCTCAAAACATTGATTGTGGTCCTCGTTAGAACCGCCTCATCGAGGCGGTTCTAACGAGTAACCACAATCTATGTTTTGAGCAGAAGTATGAAAAATATCAGAATTTTTTATCTGAAAAATTTTCATTTTTTGGTGGTAAAATTTTCAGTATATTTAAATAGGCTTGTTTTCGTAATGACATCTACATTTTTGCATCACAAGACATTAATTCACAAGATAGTATATTGAATAATGCATTATTGGCTCAATCGACGTAAACAAAAGAAATATACTGATCTTCCGATATCACTTGGAAAGACGTTTTTTTTGCTTTATTTTAAATGAAACTATTTTGTTCTGATTGACCATATCTTATTAGAAGCCATTTGTCTTTTCTATTTCTGTGTTTTGTTCTCAAATATATACCCTAAACTTTTACGGCCAAAACTTAGTCTGACTTATGCAATTTCTAAAGTGATTCATCACGAAAACACGCCTATATAATTTTGACCCCCTTTAACCCCACTTTTATATAGAAAAACTGGGGTTTACAGGGGTATACATTATTTTTATTATATCTGCTCAAAACATAGATTGTGGGTCCTCGTTAGAACCGCCTCGCCGAGGCGGTTCTAACGAGTACCCACAATCTATGTTTTGAGCAGAAATATGAAAAATATAAGAGTTTTTTTTATCTGAAAATTTTCAGTTTTTGGAGATGAAATTTTCTACATATTTGAATAGGCGAGTTTTCGTAATGTTGGGAATTTTTGTCTAAGAAAATATTTTTTTTTACTTTTCTTTGTTGAATTTTAATTATTGATGTTTCACAACAATACTGTGATAATTTCAGAAACATTGAACGTAACTTGTTATAATCTGCCTCCACGTTACCTACCCTACAGATTTCTGTATTATTTACATTCATTTTTGCTGTGGGAAAAGTGACAATATTTGATTTTTTTGAAAACCAATAACTAGAATAAAACTGTTTGTGTATAGGTAGTTACGACAAATGTTTTTGCTTTACATCATGGCAAAATATTACAAATTTACTTCTTCTGTGTAAAGCACCGCGCAAAAAACAACTTTCTAAAAAAAGCACATTAGTTAGCTTTGCAAAGGAGTAAGATTTTGAAAGGAACGTATCAGAAGCTTACTATAAGTAACAAAATGAAATATCTTAACATAGTAAAAACTGCACAATTTTGCCAAAACGTGTATACACCTACACACCGGTTTTCTCTATATATATTATGGGAAAACGGGGATATATACAAATTCTGCAGATTTGCAATTTTGGCGAACGGAAGAGCCATCATGAGTTGAGGCAAGGGAAGGGTGAACACTCGAACCTCTTCAAAATAAGGATTAAGAAATCAGAACCTCCCTCCAATAGATATAACCAACACATCTCGAAAGTCTCTGGTCTGTTATAAAGGCCGAACGACAGCCCTGATTACTCAAAGCAGACGGCTAACCAAGTCTGTTTTACGAAAATGTTTAATTAGAGTTTGACAAATGGCGGCTTACTCATTTCGCTTTGCTTTATATGCATATTAAATATGTTAAATTTCACATGACTTGGAATATTTTAGCATTAAGAATTTAGTAGTATAAATTTACCGTAATAATCCTAGGTACTCGGACTGACATGCCTGAGCAAAAGTGACGCAGAACGCGGCGTCTGATCAGGGATTACACAATTTGTCATTCATCCAGCTGTTTAAGATACATCAACGGGTAGTAAAATGTGTTTAACCCATTGTAGACAGAATGAACTCCCCCACACTATATACTGGAAGAGTCCAATTTCAATTTTAGGTAGGTGAGGCTATGAAATTTAGATATTCCTGGAGAAAAATGGCTGAGGTATTTGCAAATAGTGAAGACCTTGATCAGACGCCGCGTTCTGTGGCGTCTGACATTACGAAAACACGCCTATTCAAATAAACTGAAAAGTTAATCACAGAAAAATTGAAAATTTTCAGACAAAAAATTCAAATATTTTTCGTATTTCTGCTCAAAATATAGATTGTGGGTACTCGTTAGAACCGCCTCGCAGAGGCGGTTCTAACGGATACCCACAATCTATGTTTTTGAGCACAAATAAGAAAAATAATGTATACCCCTGTAAACCCCAGTTTTACTATATAAAAGTGGGGTTTAAGGGGGTCAAAATTATATAGGCATGTTTCCGTGATGTCTAGGTCTGCACTGTTTGCCAGTTATCCTTTTAGGAGTCTTCCGACTACAACGGATTAATATCAAAGGCTTTATTTTCCGCAAAAATAGACATTTTTTTCTATCCAAGGAAGGTTTAATAAATTGATATATAGTATTAATACGATCATAAATTTGTGGCATCTGGCGGCCTGTAAAATTTCAATTTGCCTCTCGTTCTTGAACTTGATCAAAAATGAAATGATTTTATAGTATCTCTGAATTAATGTTGGCAACTTCGTAAATTGTATATTTTCTAACATTACGAAAACACGCCTATTCAAATATATAGAAAATTTCACCTCCTAAAACTGATTTTTGTTTTTCAGATAAAAAACTCTGATAGTTTTTATATTTCTGCTCAAAACATAGATTGTGGGTACTCGTTAGAACCGCCTCGGCGAGGCGGTTCTAACGAGTACCCACAATCTATGTTTTGGAGCAAAAATAAGAAAAATAATGTATACTCCTGCAAACCCCAGTTTTACTATATAAAAGTGGGGTTTAAGGGGGTCAAAATTATATAGGCATGTTTTCGTGATGGCTGTCAGATTAGGTTATGGGGTGGTCGGGTGGTGCGAAGGTGTCGTGTATCTTACGTCACCGGGGCGTCCAACTGATATTGGCTTACAGTTGGGCAAGGCCTGCTATCCTTGTAGCAGGTAAGGGTAGATGGGGAATGTTTTTATTTCTTCTGTTTCTTCACTTTCATTCCTGTTCCTTTCTTCCCTGTCCCCATCTTTCATCTCCTCTACTATCTCTTCTATCACTTTTCTCCCTTTCTCTGGGAGACGACACAAAATGACCCACAAGAGTTAAACCCCAACACAATCAATCTGTCAGATTAGGCCAAATGATCCCAAGGCATATCAAAATATAAAAAAGTAAATAAGTGGACTCTGGTGATGATACAATCAGATCCACATACTGAACTATGGTCAAGTATGGGGAGACTTTTTAAAGACCCATCACAAAAACACGCCTATTGAAATATACTGAAAATTTTACCACCCAAAAAATGAAAATTTTCAGATAAAAAAAATTCTGATATTTTTCATATTTCTGTTCAAAACCTAGATTGTGGGTACCCGTTAGAACCGCCTCGGCGAGGCGGTTCGAACGAGTATCCACAATATATGTTTTTGAGCAGAACAAAGAAAAATAATGTATACCCCTGTAAACCCCAGTTTTACTATTAAAGGGGTCAAAATTATATAGGCATGTTTTCGGGATGACCACACGGCACTGGGTACGGGGGAACTTTTTAAGGCCACCACACAGCACGGGGTACGGGGAGACTTTTTAAGGTCACCACACGGCACTTAACACCAGCTGCAATGAAGTAAAGGTAGACTACGGGATCAGATACAAACATATCTGATCTACATAGCTTTTTATCAATGAGCTTCGAATAAATAACATCCAACTGTTAATTAGTCAGGGCCCAGTTGTTTAAAGCTTCGTAAGCTTAACAAGCTCGTTATGGTGAAGATGTTAACTGTTCTAGTAAGTACAATATCTAATTCACAGGTATTTTTGCTGAAAAAATGTGAGGATCTTTTGCAAATGCATGAATTTCATGAAAAAAAAAATATTAGCGTATATGCCATATTTATTGATCAAAGTTTTAACGATACGTTAACTAACGACATCGTTAGTTTTGAACAACTGGTCCAAAATGTTTGAGAGGTCCCGGTGTTAGTCTTACTCTTTGTTGCTTTGTGGTTTATTCTACGAGGCGATTTGTTTTAAGTCTTGCCTTGTGTTATTTTGTTCTTGTTTTTCTGTCCTTTTAGCATTGCGTAGCACTGGGGAAGAAAGAGCTAATCTTAGTGCTTTTCGTACATTTGTTCGATTTGCACTTGTTTGGTTTTGTCTGTTTCCTCTTCCTCTTGGGGTCTGTGAAGGGCTGCGGCTTGTGACTGTGGCACTCCCCGAACTTTTCTCTTACCTTTTTTTTGAAGTTTCCAAACGGTAAGGTAACGTAACAACTTTTTTTTTTATATATATAAAAGTCGACTTGAAATCATACTAAAGAACGTGTTGTCTGATGGTTGCTTGGGTGTAAAGGATTTGTTTGACTCCCAGACTCATAGGTTCGAAAAAACGCCATATAACGGGCTAGTTGCATCGACGTTAATATGAGTAGTTTCATTGCTTTGAATTATCTGGATTTACTACTGGTGTAAACAATATTTTACAATATAAGCTTTTGATAGATTAATGATCTACGTAGAAACATGCCGAATGAGGCAGAAAACTAAATATCACAGCTAGAATTCATGCCTTCACTAAATTTAAACAGAGTAATAAATGTACAAATGTAGAAACACAGAGTTCTATGTATTGTTTTATCAGACTTTTTTGTTAGTTATTCAGTTATTCCAACTAGTCTACAGAGCGCATGGAATATTTATGGTAGGAATACATCGCACCACTCTAAATGTCATAAACTTAATCTCAGCGATACAAAAAAAAACAACAACATTAAAATACATTTATGAGTGGAAGGACAATAGGCGGTGACAAATAAGACAGCGAAACAAAACTAGCTTCACTAAATTATTTTGACATTTAGGATTTTCGAATATGTGACATATGAACCAGTAGCTCTTTTGATTAGAATCCAGTCAAACCTCAATAGCTCGAATACTGATGGCTCGTTTACCATAGATAATTCGAACTCGTTTTTGAGTCCCTGTGAAATTCTTCCGATGGCTCAAGAAATCAAATATTTAGGGATTTTTTTTTATTTTATCATGAAATTGTATGTTGTGTGTACTCATTAGAATCGCCTCATCGAGGCGATTCTAATTAGTACACTTAACATACTATTATTGTGTAGAAGATCGAAAAGATTTCCAAAAATTATCGCCATTTGCTTCCTGACCTGGCGCCATGGTTAACTCTCAGTGGCTCGAGCTACCCATATCTCGAACAAATTTCCATGATCCCAAAGATGTTAGAGCCACTGAAGTTTGACTGTAACTGCTTACAATACTATTGACTTTAAAAAACGAAAGCACAGATTTCGGATTATTTTAAAGTATGGCATACTTTCCGGGTACGCAGTTCTGTAAAAAGTCGTTGTCGTTTTTCTTTCTGAATAGGTGTCTGCTCTGAAAAGAAAAAGAAATACTCTCCTTTAGAGAAATTCTTTCCTTTGAGAGTATATCCCTTTGAAGGAGGGACTTGGTGTGCAGGAAAGCAAACAGAAAGTCGCAGAAGTTGTTTCCTTGTTAACAACAAAAACAAATAAATCTACCAATTTGTCTAGCCCTCTTGTTTTCAGCACACCTAAGCCAAACGCTCAGGATGAGCTATTGTGATCATTTGGGGTGAGCTATTGTGATCCGTCGTCCGCCCGTCCGTCGTGTGTTCACTTTTGAACGACTTCTCTAAAACCCCTGGGCCAATTTTCTTCAATTTTCATGCGAAACCTCTTAAATGGGTATTGAAAATTTGTACAAATGGTCACGGTCCGTTAATTAAGATGGCCGTCATGCCTATATATGGTAAAACGCTTTAAAATCTTCTTCTCCAGAACCAAGAAGCTTTGGGGCTGAATCTTGAAATGTAACATGGAAGACTCAATGTCTACCAAGTTCTTCAAACAATGACCGTAGGCTGACCTTTGATTTTTTTACGAGAAGGTCAAATTTAAGTCCCCAAGCATTTGTATGTGGAAAATGTTGAAAAGTCATTATCTCAAAATGTTTTAAAGACTAATGGCTGAAGCTTACAACGTATGATTAAAGTTGTAAAACGTTTTAGTCATAATCAAAATTTTGTCCCCTGGGGCTTATCTGGCCTTGTCCGTGGGCTTATACATGTATAAAATTGTGTAATTTTTTAATTCTTAAATTCTTTTCTATCCGTAACCGCTTGAGCAATTTTCACCAGAGTTTACATGGGGCCTTCTGTTGAAAGGATTTTGATAATTTGGTCGAATGGTTCCGCGCCATTGAACAAGATGGCCGCAATGCCCATATATGGTAAAATCAAAGGACTGATAGTCCTAAGAGTCTGCTAGCTTGTAAAGTACTAATGGAGTGCTGTGTATCTTCTATGCAATTTTACACAATACATGCAAAGAAGATAGACGACATTCCAATGCTACCAATACTATACGATAAGATGGAGCTCTATGGAATATATCAAGCATCTGGGCATTGCACTTCCTGAATAGAAGACTTTCTTTAAAAACTCTTAAATTCTGCTGGTAAGTGCATGTCCTTGACAAATCTGACCTCAAGGCCAAGTCTTGGAGAAATTTCAAACTACATTGAAAGATGATTCTGCATGCAAAATTTCTAGCTAGGACGGACAAATACGGATGGACTCACTAATATACACTTAAATGCAGCTATGGTGACTATGTCTTGCTCAGCGCAAGCGGGCTTGACAAAAAGGAAGATATTTGTTCAAGTTATTTTTCTTCAAACTATTATTACATTGTTGACAGATCCATTCCTTATCCTCCACACTTTTATGTCCTAATGTACAGAGTTTTTTCATCTCGGGCTTTAGACCCTGAATATCAAATTTAACATCAGAATGTCTGAAAAATGTTTGACAACAACTTGTCATATGTACTGGGGACCACAATACACCAACTTGTGAAACTGTGTGACTATAGCACTTTCTTTGTTTTTAAATTTCTTACTGCTCAAACCATCTTTTGATGTGTCACTTAACTTAAGTTTCTTATTCAGGGAGGTTTGCAATTCTTCACATATAAGGGGTGAATCAAGTAATGCGGAACCGTGTTCATTTAAGCTGTCAGCAAGCTGGGAGGAAGCATAAGGCTGTGATGGACACAACTCAAATGAAATACATTCTTGTAAAGGAGGATAGGTAGTTATGTCACAAATTTGAAACCCAGCTCATTGGTATCATTTTATGGTCTCCCTGCAAACATGAGATATACAGAGCGAATGCAAATCAAACTGACTCACCGCTGTTGTAGTAAAGGAATTATCAAAACTAAACAATCTACGCAATTGTAAGGAAAATGCCAGTTATATTTGTTTTCTTTAACAAAATGTTTTTGCCATTAACATTTGGCATTCCATCTGAAGCTCTTGCATGTGACTCAAAAAGGTAGAAACAGTCACCTTGTTCCAATAATGCAATAGAAAAGCCGTTGCAAATGAAGACTGCATATGGGTTGAATGAGAAAGTCATAGCGAGTCCTGTCTCTAAATCAAGGAAAGGATACTCCACTAAGGATAAGATATTTAAATTTCCTGAAAATGTTTTTTTTTTTTTTTTTTTTTTTTTTTTGTTTTGTTTTTTTTTCACTTTCCAGGGATAATGCTGGTTGTCAAGTGAAAAATAAGATGGCAAATCACATGGCTCTAAATAGTCATGATATGTCTTGGCATTCTTTTTTGCATACTTGTATAATTTATCTCCTGCAAACAGAATTTCATTCATGTTGTTGACATTCAACTTGTTGGTACAGATCCTTTTCTGTACAGCTTTCACCAATAATACTAAACAACATGGTAGAAATTGACGCCCTCTTGAATCAGGACTAAATATCCCATCTCTTTGATGGATACTTCCTTGCAATAATACAGATGCATTTTCTTGTAGCGACACGGCCTCGTGGCTGCGAAGAAGCAGCCGCGAAGAAGCAGCCACGACGGTGGCGTCAAATGATAACACGTATGGAATAGAACAGAATTGTGTGTACGGACCCTTGCCGTGGCCTGAAAAGTCGCAATGATTAAAGCGAATAACACCGAGTGTTTCGACTGAGACATGTGATGTCAGTCAGCCAATGAAAGTGCTCAGCGATACGTATCGTGTCTGGTTTCCGACCTTCTGGGTGTTGCGACAACTGTGTGTGTGGGCGTATGACAACCAGCTTGTTTACTAGAATCTACCGGCTGTCGAACAGTTTATTTTTCGCGAGGCTACAGACATGAAAGTCTCTTTTACCTGCATTTTTTTAAAAAATTCATGGTGTGTCGCACACGAAAAACAACAACAGATACTTGTTCAGTTCTTCAGCAAAATTCCTGATGCTGTAAAGTGCATTTCATGTAGGCAACCGGTAGCACAGGAGCTTGACGTTTGCTAATTTCTACTTATAGGGCCTGTCCCTACGATTATGAAATAATCGAAGGTTCGAAGGACAGGCCCTATAAGTAGAAATTATCCAATGTCAAGCTCCTGTGACCGGTAGTGTAGCGTAACTTGGTACCTATTACCGGCGTGCACTGATTATCGGGTATTCAGAAATCACGACCCACAGACCACGGCCCCCGCCCATCGGGGCCAGCGAAGTAGTTGGGCTGCCTATAGTCTCCAGGGCAGAGTTGCCTTAGGCAGGGCCTGTTCATCATGTGATCGGGTTGGGTAAAAGTCCCACAAATCTGGAGGCAGTATCTTTAAATGGATACATTGTTGCATTTTTTTTTTCTTTTCTTTTTATTCGCTAGAATCATCATACAGCAAATACAATGTATAAATAGACTCTAAGGCTGGCTAATCTGGTCGATTATCACTCCTGTCATTGTGATCGATTATTTATGACAAAAGATTTGGTCAATTTACTTGTCTGTCTGAGCAGGACTCTTCCCATGTTATACTTTACTGTATGTATTTGGTCAAATAGGCCTGAGCAAACAGTGTAGACCCAGATGGGATGCCGCAAAATGTGGCGTCTCATTGATTATAAGACATCTGTAATGATAATCATTTTTGTGGAATTTATAGATCAGTTAATCAATTATCTGATTAATTTTTTCAGCCTAAATAGTCTGTGTGAATAAAAGTAATATACTCCATGTATTTTCGCGTTAAATTCAATATTGCGTTAAACTGATTTCTCAATGAAAATAAACGGCAGCGCCACCTACCTGCTGGATGTTTTAAATACAAAGTCACGCTTTAGTGGGCAAGGTTTGTTTTCAGAAATACACTGTTGTTTTGTGATTTCCGCTTAGAAAAGAAATATATTGACCGTGGTGATAACAGTCCTTAATGACATTTACACCTATATCTATTAAATCAATTTTTACAGCTAAGACTAACTTATTTTTTCTATGAAAATATCAAATCTAAAGTACCGTATTAATCCGCCTATAAGACGGGGATTTTTCCAAAAAAAAAAAAAAAAAAGCCCCCCAAAATCCAGACCCATCTTATAATCAAGATCTTTGGCCATATCGGTATTTTCGGCAAAGTCCGGTGGTGCCACGTGGTCACGGAAAATGCCGATCTTCGAAACCGGTGGAAGGATATAATGTTTACCTTCGTCCCTTGACAGAAATAGCAGCAAGGTAATTTTGTAGTACCGAATTTTTCTGTGTATTACTCGCACCCGTGTATAACACGCACTGAATATTTGCTAAATAGTTTTGAAATAAAAAAAAGAGATGTTCTATGTAAAACACGAAGAATTTATCTGTGCGTTATTTACTAAGTTACCAGATACTAAGTGTCAAATTTCACTTGGATTGAGTTGAAAATGGCCGAACGGAAGGTTTAGAGTAGAAACAGGCCGAATTTACGATAATGCTAACTGAATTTTCGTTGTGCAGCTCTGTTACCATGGGCCTCAGGCAACTTGATGTAGTGTAGGCAGTTCTTTGCTTCCCCACTGCAGACGCTATGATAATAAAAATGTAGTTATTTCTTTTGTGTTCTCATAATTAACACCTTCTTTGTGTCACTTTCTTAACTGAGACGTGAAATTATCAACTCAGTGCCTCAGGGCAATGCAAACAACAACTAAAGTCGACTAGTTGTCATTCTGACTGCCAATTAACCAATTAAGTGCACAGATGTATGCTGGTAGTTTGATTTTCTTTATCATAAACATTGTTTATTTCAAACAATTTTTTTGGTAAGTTGGAAGAAAAGTTTAAATAAAAAAAAGGAAAAAAAAAAAAAAAAAAAAAAAGATAAACATATGCCCAGTCAGCATTCTACGTAAATCTATATCGGGCCGTCATCGGCCCGTCAGGGTAGCTGACGGGCCGATGACGGCCCGATGTAGATTTACGTAGAATGCTGGCTGGGTGGTAAGAAAATAAAAGATAAAATGCAAATGACCGATCTACCTACCTCAAAAGCCCAGTTGGTTTTGTTTATTATCAATAATTTTAATAAATGCATAAACTTAAATACTTTTTTATTTTTTCAATGTATGATCGTTCGTGCCAATATTTATGTTCTACCAAATTTATTTCCTATTTTGAACTACAATAAATCAGTTGTGCAGGCTGATTTATTCAAGTTACGGTTGAGTCTTGTCAAAGTCCGGTAATCAATACAGATTCATATGCATATGCCTGTTTGAGTAGTTTCCCGTTGAAGAGATCACATGATCAGCAAAATAAAAAAGCGTAAACAAAAAAAGCATGGACATGAAAAGGATATCAAATTACTACAAATCAGATCGAGTTGCTTGTTGTGAGCTGCCAGAACCCTGGTATGGGCGAGATAGGTATAAAAAATCATGAATATCTTATAGCAATCATTCTATTTCGCATTTTTAACGGGCGATCGTGAATGTCATGAGTTTTCGCGACAGATTATCTTGGTGATTTCTGTCCCGATTTTGGTGTTCCTATAAATAATACACATCGGATTTTTATAAACGTTTTCTGGGTAAATAAGGTGCGTGTTATACACAGTTAAATACGGTATGCATGCTTGTAAGTGGTGTTGGGAGTTTTTTTTAATTCCTGCTCTGTGATAAATTCACTTACAAATCTGACCAATCATCGCCGATGTCTTCATGTACTTTAGAAATTTCTGAGTGGCAGGGAATGTCTCCGACAGGCGACTTTTTTAACCCATCTTATAATTAATTAAAAGCAAAATCCTGCCTGGGAAGGGCCCAAAAACAGCCCCCGTCTTATAAACAAATCGTCTTATAGGCGGATTAATGCGGTATCCGTACTTTATTTTGAAAATGGCCAAAATTTGCAAAAATCACATTACAATTACATGATGATTTTCTGCCAAAAATTTAATTAACGCGAAGTTACATGGCTTTTGGTTCAAAATGGCGGCAACATGGTTGGCTTGTTTACACAAATGCTTTCACAAATCAAATCCAAAGAACTGCATTATTTGTACATAAAATAAATGCTCAGATAATAATTTAGATGACTTCAGAATTATTTTCAGCATTTGTCTCTGTAAGTAGTTATGATGAAACGTTTTACCATTAGTAACGTGAAAATACATGAAACCGGGCTAAATAATAACAGCAAAAAATTCTAAGATGTGAATTATATGGGACTAGGCTTAAAAAATACAGTAATTATTATACTGTACACATATGTATAGTAAAAACTTAGCAAACTAGATCACAAATCTTGATTTTGATCATGGTTCTGTTGGACATCCCAGTAGGGCTAGCTGTTGAAAGAACTTATAAGCATTAAAAGCTGTACACAGCTTATGTTGTCTATTTCTTAAATTCTTATATGCAACCTTTTATTTAAGGCTCTTTATCTTTATTTATAATGACTGAAATATTTTTTACCCACACTCCTCAATTATCTGGACAATTTTTATTAGCTGCAAAAATACCAAGAACATTTTGAATCCTCAAAGTCATAGTGACATGCCCATGCTCCAACTCTGCACACACATAAGCATATAGGTGTAGGCAAGTGAATTTTGTTGTCTGAACACTAAAGCTGGCACAATTGATCAGATACAGTCATTTGGCTAGAACCAGGTAAAGTTATGCTTCATAACAATTTCCAAATAAGTGGCTGATCAAAATTTGGACTTTATTGGCTGATACAGAGTACTAGCCTTCCTTGAAATATCACACCAAAGACTTTGTCCTTCGCCTTAGGTTATCTGCCCTTGTGATGAATGTGAAGTTCTCCACTGATTTGGCTAGTTCCAAATAGTTTCGCTAGTTCCGAATAATAAATGAGGGATCTATAAAAATCCCTCACATAATGCAACAGCCTCTATATATTATTTTATCAACTTGGATAATGTGTTACGGAGAAAATTAATTCAATATAAGACATTTGTCGCAAAGCGACATGTTCACAAAGACCTTAAAACAGATCCTTTAAGCAAAAATCGTATAATTCCTGGCATAACAATTTTTCGGCATGTACACCCTCCTTACTGCAAAATTTAGCTCCTATTTTCTAGATTTAATAATCTTTCCGATATAAATATATTTCAATGAGGTTTAAGAAGTTGAAAGGAGTATGTGCGTAAGGTCCTATTTTCCCCCCTTCTGAAGCCCGAAAATAAAATATGCTTGCAGTAAAATTATGCGTTAATTAATCCAATTGTAGCTTGTGTTTAGCACTGTGTGATGCCGCTACAAAGTCTCCCTGCACTTTGTCAAAGTACAGATAATATATAAGCAACGACATGAAAAACCTGTCTTCGAGGTTTTCGACCAAATAAGACTCAGACCTGCTTACTCAGCCGTAGACTGGCTAACTGGGCCATTGTGCCAGATTAGCTAGTCTTGAAAGTTTTGATAGGTTGTTTACTGTCTAGACAGCGAACAACAACGGTGCTGATCAGACTGCGCATAGCAAAAACCACGTGTCTTTGTTGTTCGCATATGGCATAAGATTTTTATCCCATGAAGAGGCTCATATATCGCTTCAATAGTCTGTCACATGTCTGAGATTCTTGTACATACACTACATCAATATCTACACTTCTTTAAACACAGCATGTGAACACCTTACCCGAAATTTGATTTCGGGTCGGTTACTCACCTCAACTCCTTACCATACTTTATGTAAAATTGAACTAGAGGCCCACGGGCCACTCACCTGAGTAGCATTGTGAGTGCAGATATGCAGATGTTATGTAACATTTTTCCAATCCTGTCATCGCAACTAATGAAAAGATCATCCTTTAAGCAGTTCTTAATTTTTAAGATGAATATTATATATGGCAAGACAGTCAATGGAGCGTGATCATTTGAACAAACTCTCAATCACATTTCAACAGTAGGATCAATGTGAAATTTGGTTGCTATTGCCTAAGTGGTTTCTGAAGAATCATGATTTTATACAAGTAAACAGCACAGTGGCAGGGAAATATAATAAACATAAACAAGATGGTAGCCATCTTGGATTTCCAATCAGAATGACTTTTAGCTACTGTTGATCTACAAGTCACTTCGATACTTCCAATGAACTTTAAGTCAATTGCCCTTTCGGTTCAGGGGAAAAAGTTCAAAACAGATTTTCAAGATGGCCACCATAGCCGCAATTTGTGATTTCTTATCGCAACCATTTGAGCGTTTTTTGATCTACAAGTCACCCTGATGCTTCCTACCAAGTTTCGAGTCAATAAATGGTCTTTCAGTTCAGAAGAAGTAAAGAAAAATAGATTTTCAAGATGGCCGCCATCTTGGATTTCCAATCGGAAGGATTTTAGCTATTTTTATATCAACATGTCATCCTGATGCTTCCTACCAATTTTCAAATTAACTGGCCCTTTGGTTCAGGAAAATAAGTGAAAGGAAAAGAGTTTCAAGATGGCCGCCATGACAGCCATCTTGGATTTCCTATCCAAACAATTTAAGCTATTTTAGATCTACAAGTCACCTAAATGCTTCCTACCAAGTTTCGAGTCAAATGGCCTTTCAATTCAGGAGAAGAAGCGAAAAATAGATTTTAAAGATGGCTATCATAGCGGCCATCTTGGATTTCTGATAGGGATGATTTTATCTATTTTTGATCTACAGGTCACCCTGATGCTTCCTACCTAGTTTAAAGCCAATAAGCCTTTTGATTCAGGAGAAGAAGTGAAAAATCTACATTTTCAAAATGGCCACCATGGCAGCCATCTTGGATTTCCAATCAGAACGATTTTAGCCATTTTTAATCTATAAGTCACCCTGATGCTTCCTACCAAGTTTCAAGTCAACTAGCTTTTGGGTTTAGGAGAAGAAACGAAAAAAAGATTTTCAAGATGGCCACCAGGGTGGCCCTCTTGGACTTCCGATCAGCATGGTTTTAGCTATTTTTGATCTACAAGTCACCCTGATGCTTCCTACCAAGTTTGGAGTCAGTTGGCCTTTCGGCTGAGGAGAAGAAGCGAAAAATAGATTTTCAAAATGGCCGCCATGGTGGCCATCTTGGATTTCCGTTTGGAATGATTTTAGCGTCTTTTGATCTATAAGTCACCCCTATGCTTCCTAGCAAGTTTGGAGTCAATTGGCCTTTCCGTTCAGGAGAAGAAGCGAAAAATAGATTTTCAAGATGGCTGCCATGGCGGCCATCTTGGATTTCCGATCAGCATGATTTTAGCTATTTTTGATCTACAAGTCACCCCGATGCTTCTTAGCAAGTTTGGAGTCAATTGGCCTTTCCGTTCAGGAGAAGAAGCGAAAAATAGATTTTCAAGATGGTGGCCATCTTGGATTTCTGATCAACACGATTTTAGCTAGTTTTGATCTACAAGTCACCCCGATGCTTCCTAGCAAGTTTGGAGTCAATTGGCCTTTCGGTTCAGGAGAAGAAGCTAAGAATAGATTTAAGATGGCTGCCATCTTGGATTTTTGATTGGCAAGATTTTAACTATTTTTGATCTACAAGTCACCCCAGTGCTTCCTAGAAAGTTTGGAGTCAATTGGCCTTTCGGTTCAGGAGAAGAAGCGAAAAATAGATTTTCAAGATGGCGGCCATGGCGGCCATCTTGGATTTCTGATCGGCATGATTTTAGCTATTTTTGATGTACAAGTCACCCCGATGCTTCCTACCAAGTATCGAGTCAATTTGCCCAGGGGTGTAGGAGTAGGCTTGTAAATCAATTGTTGACGTCGCATGACGGACGACGGACATTGACTGACCACAATAGTTCACCATGAGCACTTTGCGCTCAGGTGAGCTAACAAGTACAATTTACTACCGAATGTTTTGTCTAAAATAGCTCAATGGGTGGCAAACAGTTTAGCCCCTGATGTGACACCGCATTTTGTAGCATCTCATGGGGGTTTACAATGTTTGCTCGGGACTGTCTGGCCAAATACATCCAGTAAAGTATGACCAATTTCAATATAATTTTGCAGGAGTGTTACTTTGATGATCCTCTACCAAGATTGTTCAAGCCATTTGGATTCGTCAAAAAACATGGCCGCCAGGGGGCGGGGCTTATTTTCCCTTTATATCTATATAGAAAACTTTAAAAATCTTCTTGTCAGAAACCACTGGACCGATTTCAATATAATTTTGCAGGAATGTTTGTTTGGTGATCCTGTACCAAGATTGTTCAAGCCATCTGGATTCGTCAAAAAACATGGCTGCCAGGGGGCGGAGCTTATTTTTCCTACATGTATATATCTATATGGAAAACTTTTAAAAGCTTCTTGTCAGAGACACTGGGCCGATTTCAATATAATTTTACAGAAACGTTCCTTTAGTAATCCTCTACCAAGATTGTTCAAGCCATTTGGATTCCTCAAAAAACATGGCCACCAGAGGGCGGGGCTTATTTTCCCTATATATCTATACAGGAAAGTTTAAAAATCTTCTTGTCAGAAACCACTGGACCGATTTCAATATAACACGGCAGGAATGTTTCTTTTGTAACTTTCTACCAAGATTGTTCAAGCCGTCATGATACGTCAAAAACCATGGCCGCCAGGGGGGTGGGACTTTTTTTTTTTAACTCACCTGACCTCTGCTCAGGATGAGCTATAGTGATCACTTTTCCTCCGTCCATTAACATTTTCAAATGACTTCTCCTCTGAAGCCGCTGAGCCAATTTTGCTCAGATTTCATGTGGAGCCTCCTTAGGGTGGGGGAACGAAAGATTGCTAAAATGGTCATGGTCCGTTGACCCAAGATGGCCTCCATGCACATATATGGTAAAAACCTTTAAAAATCTTCTCCATAACCGAGGATGTCTTGGGGCTCAATCTTTGCAAGAATCATCAGGGACAAGAGGTCTACCAAAGTTGTTATAAGATTTGTCGTACGTTGGCATTTGACCTTTTTACGGCAAGGTCAAGTTTGCTTCCCTATGCTTTTGTATGGGAAAAACCTTTAAAAATCTTCTTCTCCAAAACCGAGCATGCCTTGTGGCTGAATCTTTGCACATATCATCGGGAATGGGAGGGCTACCAAAGTTGCTAAAATAATGGTTGTACATTGACATTTGACCTTTTTGCGGTAAGGTCAATTTTGCTTCCTTATGCATTTATATGGGAAAAATGTTCAGAATTTCAAATAACATCTCCTCTGGAGCCTCTGGGCCAAATTTGCTCAAATTTCATATTGAGCCTCCTTAGGTTGGGGGAACAAAAGATTGCTAAAATGGTCGCAGTTCATTAACCAAGATGGCCGCCATGCCCATATATGGTAAAAACATTTAAAAATCTTCTTCTCCAGAACCGAGGATGCTTTGGGGCTGAATCTTTGCATAATTCATCGGGGACGGAGGGTCTACCAAAGTTGCTAAAATTTGACCTTTTTACGGCAAGGTCGTTTGCTTCCCTATGCATTTATATGGGAAAAAAAACATTTAAAAATGTTATTCTCCAAAATCGAGGATGGCATGTGGCTGAATGTTTGCATATATCATCGGGAACGGGCGGTCTACCAAGGTTGCTAAAATAATTGTCATACATTGACATTTAACCTTTTTACGGCGAGGTCAAGTTTGCTTCTGTATGCATTTGTATGGGCCCCATACATTTGTATGGAAAAAATGTTGATAATTTCAAATGACTTTTCCTCTGAAGCCTCCGGGCCAGTGTTGCTCAAATTTCATGCAGAGCCTCCTTGGGCAGGAGAATGAAAGATTGCTAAAATGGGCATGGTCCATTGATCAAAATGGCTGCCATGCCCATATAATGGTAAAAAAAAATTTACAAATCTTCTTCTCCATAACCAAATAAGCCCTGGGCCCTTATCTTTGCACAAATTATGGGGGACAGGAGAGCTACCAAAATTGCTAAAATGATGGTTCTATGTTGACGTTTGACCTTTTTACCTCCAAGGTCAAATTTGCTTCCCCATGCATTTGTATGGGCCATATACATTTATATTGAAAGTATTCAAGTGAATTGTAGATCAACAGTAGTTAAAATTGTTCTGATTGGAAATCTTGGATGGCCATCATCTTGTTTATATTTATTATATTTCTCTGCCACTGTGCTGTTTACATGTATAAAATCATGATTCTTCAGAATCCACTTAGCCAATTTCCACCAAATTTCACATTGATCCTACTGTTGAAATGTGATTGATGGTTTATTCAAATGATCATGCTCCATTGACTGTCAGGCCCATATATTCTTCTTCAAAACTAAGAACTGCTCAAATGATGATCTTTTCATTAGTTGTGATGATAGGATTGGAAAAATGTTGCATAACATCTGCATGTCTGCAGTGACTCAGGTGAGCGAGCCGTGGCCCGTGGGCCTCTTGTTTCCCTAAATATCTATATAGAAAACTTTAAAAATCTTCATGTTAGAAAGCACTGGACCGATTTCTATATAACTAGGCAAAAATGTTTCCTTGGTGATCCTCTACCAAGATTGTCCAAGCCGTCATGAATTGTCAAAAAACATAGCAGCTAGGGGGCGGGGCTTATTTTCCCTATATATATAGAAAACTTTAAAAATCTTCTTGTGAGAAACCACTGGACCGATTTCATTAATACTTGGCAGAAATCTTTCCTTTTGACCCTTAACCAAGATTGTTCAAGTTATCATGATTTGTCAAAAAAACATTGCCGCCGGGTGGTGGGTGGGGAGGGTCCGAGGGTGGCTTAATTTCCCTATATATCTATATAGAAAAGTTTAAAAATCTTCTTGTCAGAAACCAATGGACCAATTTCAATATAGCTTGGCAGGAATGTTACTTTGGTGACCTGCTACCAAGATTGTTCAAGCAGTCATGATTCGTCTAAAAAAAATTCTGCCAGGGGGTGGGGCTTATTTTCCCTATATATCTCTATAGAAAACTTTAAAAATCTTCTTGTCAGAAACCACTGGACCGATTTCATTATAACTTGGTAGAAATCTTTCCTTGTTGACCCTCTACCAAGATTGTTCAAGTTATCATGATTCGTCAAAAAAAAATGGCCGCCACTGGGAGGGGCTTATTTTCCAAATATATCTATATAGAAAAGTTTAAAAATCTTCTTCTCAGAAACCAATGGACCGATTTCAATATAACTTGGCAGGAATGTTTCTTTGGTGACCCTCTACCAAGATTGTTCAGGCCGTTATGATTCATCAAAAAACATGGCGGCTAGGGGGCGGAGCATATTTTCCCTATATAGAAAACTTTAAAAATCTTCTCGTAAGAAACCGTTGGATTGAGATCAATGTAACTTGACAGGAATGTGCTTTGGTGACCTTCTACTAAGATTGTGCCCTCATGATACGTCAAAAAACATGGCCTTCATGGGGCGGGGCTTATTTTCCGTATATATCTGTATAGAAAACTTTAAAATTCATCTTGTCAGAAACCACCTGACTGATTTTAATATTACTTGCCAGGAATGTTGCTTTGGGGACCCCCTATCAAGATTGTTCAAGCAATCATGATTCGTAAAAAAACATGGTTGCTAGGGGTGGGGCTTATTTTCCCTATATATCTAAATAGAAAACTTTAAAAATCTTCTTGTCAGAAACCACTGAACCGATTTCAATATAACTTGGCAGGATTTTTCCTTTGGTGACCCTCTACCAAGTTTGTTCAAGCTGTCATGATTTGTCAAAAAACATGGCCGTTAGGGGGTGGGGCTTAATTTCCCTATATATCTATATAAGACATTTTAAAAATCTATTTGTCAGAAACCACTGGACCAATTTCAATATAACAGCAGAATTGTTCCTTTGGTGATCCTCTTTCACTATTCAGTTCAAGCCATCATGATGGATGAAAAAAACATGGCCACTGGGGTGCAGGGTTATAAAATTTATACAAAAATTTTAGAGCAGTAAACTTGGCTGAAACTTCAACAGTAAGTATGCAAAGCTGTTTGCTCAGGTGAGCGATATAGGACCATCATGGTCCTCTTGCTTTTTTTTTTTTTTTTCCCCCATTGGACCTAGCATGCCAGTTATGCCTGTTTTTGAATCTATTCTGTTCTAAATATTCCCCCCCCACCCGCCCCCCTCCCCACACACACACCCTTGGATGGGGACGCCAGTGCTGATAAGATCTGCACCAAAAGCAATATGCCCCCTCCCGCTTGAGCTAGGATTCTGATATTTATGTCTCCTCCCTTTAGGGTAGGGAGATGTGTATTGTTTTTTCCCTCGGGCGTCTGTCACAAAATCTTGTCCACTCTGTAACTTGAAAATGGTTCAAGCTGTCTCCACATAACTTCATATAAATATCAATCAACATTATCTTACATGCAGAGCACAAGAACCATACGTCTTGCATTTATACTTTTTGAGTTATTTCACTTGGAACTTTATGTGTCACAAAATCGTGTCCGCTCTGTAACTTGAAACCTGTTCAAGATATCTTCAAGAAAGGTCATGTAAATATCAATCAGCATTAGACAACATGCAGCGCGCAAGAACCATTAACTCTTGCATTTTTACTTTTTTGAATTATTATACACCTGTTTGAAAAACGGGACATATTATTTTACGGGGTATGACGTCCGTCAGAAAACTTTTTAGTTTCCGGCTAACGCCTCCTACAGTTTACATCCGATTAAAATGAAACTTGGTATATAGCTAGACCATGATGTGAAGCAGCACATATTGTTTTTGGGCTACAGACCACCAATTATTAGCAGAGCTATGCCCCTTCGAAAATTTCAGAAAACATTTCGTTTCTGGTTAACTCCTACACTTTACATCTGATCAAGCTGAAACTTCATTTATAGTTAGACCATGATGTGGAACAGTGCATATTGTTTTGAGGTTACAGTCCACTTAATGTCAGCCGAGTTATAGCCCTTTGAAAATTCCTTTAAACTTTTCGTTTCCGGATAACTGCTCCTACAATTTACATCTGATCAAGCTGAAACTTCATTTATAGTTAGACCAAGATGTGGGGGCAGTGCATATTATTTCTAGGTCACAGTCCACCAAATATTAGCAGAGTTATCCACTTAATATCAGCAGAGTTATAGCCCTTTGAAAATTCCTTTAAACTTTTCGTTTCCGGATAACTGCTCCTACAATTTACATCTGATGAAGCTGAAACTTCATTTATAGTTAGACCAAGATGTGGGGGCAGTGCATATTGTTTCTAGGTCACAGTCCACCAAATATTAGCAGAGTTATGTCCCTTTTAAAATTTCATTAAACTTTTCGTTTCCGGCTAACTCCTCCTACAATTTACATCCGATCAAGCTGAAACTTCATTTATAGCTAGACCATGATGTGGAGCAGCACATATTGTTTCAAGGTTACAGTCCACTAAATATTAGCAGAGTTAAGCCCCATTGAAAATTTCTTTAAACTTCTAGTTTCTGGTTAACTCCTCCTACAATTTATATCCGATCAAGCTGAAACTTCATTTATGCTATAGTTAGACCAAGATGTAGAGAAGGGCGTATCGTTTTGAGGTTACAGTCCACCAAATATTAGCTGAGTTACGCCTAGTGGTGGGACGATTCATCGATGCATTGGTGCATCCCGATACGCTTCATGTATCGATACACATGATGGAGTATCGATATGATGAACGCTTCTATTCAGATTCGCTTATTTGTGTTCGTTACATTCTTTAATCCGGTCTACAAAGTGACATTTTCAGAGCGCGATTTTGATTGGATGACGCTTGACTGATAGCCAATTGCATTTTGCTTTACTCTCATTATGATGGCAGACGAAACTGTGGTTGGAATTTATTCGCCGCCCAGCGGTAAAAATACTAGTTCTGTATGGGAATGTTTCGGCCATCCTATTCTTACTTTTGAAGTTAGCCATTTTTAGTGTTTCAGTATTATGGACAATGCATGTTTAAGGGAAACCATATAGTTGGGGTCATAGTGTTGTTCAAACACATGTTCTAGTTCATTATAATTTCAACACAAAAACATGTTGGAACTTATTAGAAGGTCATTCATTGGTAGGGCTCTTTTAATGAATATCCACAACATATATTCCTTAAGAAAAATAAGAAACATGCCAGTAATTTTTATTCAAAAAGTGTGTTATCTAACTGATAATACAGGTAAATAATAACGTTACTTTACGCATGTTAAAGTTAAATAAAAGTGTAGTTAAAAGAGATTCAGAACCACCACAGAGTAATGTACATCCAGTATAGCAACTGTAGTTACTCTGAATTGTTCAGGAGGCGGTGTCGCGAAAAAAGGCATTAACTTAATTACATAATTAGATTTATATGATTTGATGGACCTGAATTTTGCTCTATATCCATATTTTCACACTTTCTTACAACCAGTGGCTTCATCCAATATTAAATTTACATTCAGAGACAAGGCTTTGTGAGAAAATTTACTATTCCTTGAAAAACAACCAACATGAACACTTTGTACTACATGCTTTCACTATCAATTTAATTTCTCAAAATCAGTCAGCTGGAAATGCATTCTACTTCTTTTAATGTATAAATAAGAATGGGTCTTTACTGAGGCATCTGTGTAAAACAGATATACATAAATAATCTAACCATGTACTGAAAAACTAAATACAATTATTTCTCTTCTGTTTTGTTTTTTTTCTTCACAAAAAAAATCCATTTTATTATCTGCATATATAAGCCAATGCAGTGATTGGAGTAATGAACCTCTTTATTTTCCAATGAAGTTTACCACCTGATTATTCCAAATGAGTGTATCTCCAGCAGCAATTTCCAATTTCTAGAATTATCAAAGTTCAAGTCTAGATATGCTCCAGTTCATACACATTCAACAACTGATGTAGCTCCACGATTATTCTGGTGCAATTTTATAAATTTATCTTTATCAACTTATTATGAAGACGAGCAGATTAAATAAATTTGAAATGGCTATGTTCAATCCAGATTAGCTTTAATAACTGATTGTCATTTGATAGTGCTTCACCTAAGCATCAACAGATTAGCCCGACCAGCTATGCCTACCCTTTTCTGTTTTCAAGAGATTTTCCGATGTCCACAAAAGAAGGGTCATAACGTATAAATGGGCCAGCAGTCGTCAGACAACTCCGTGTCACTGAGGTGTGAATAAAGTAATTTCATGTAGGAGGAATGAATTAAATGCCTGATGTCTTGCTATATTCAATATCGAATAAGTAGATTCTGATACTTTCTTTTCGTTCAGCTTCCGTTGCTAAGCACAACATCAAAGATGGCGTGGGGTGATTGACAAAAGTAGCGCGTGTATTACTACACCGAATTTTGAAGTCTATGTTTCAAATTGCACTATCTAAATCGATTTCAGTTACAGTTATGTTAGCGAAATAGAAAAGCTATAAAAAATTCCCCTGCTTCACATCCAGTTCGCCGTAATAGTGCCGCATTGCGTCTGATTAAGAAGTAGTGCGCGTATGAATATAGCGGTGATGAAAATCCGCTTGTGACGTAGTAAAAAACCCCATGCGATTGCATAGAGCCTGCTAGCTGTCGCTAGCAGACTCAAAAACCACATAAAATCTTCTTCTCCAGAAAGAAGAAAGCCTTGAGACTGAATCTTGGCACATAGCATCAGGGCAAAAGGTCTACCTAGTGTGTTCAAATGATGATCGTAGGTTGACCTTTGACCATTTTACGGCAAGGTTAAATTTGCGGCCGAACACATATGTATGGAAAAAAAGAGGAAAAATCATTTTCTCAATATGTATTTAAGACTAATGGCTGAAAGTTACAATAATTGATAAAGTAGTAAAATTTTTAAGTTTCGATCAAAATTTTGCCCCAGGGTTATCTGCCCTTGCCCCTGGGCTATATTCAGGTATAAAATCATGTAATCTTTAAACGCTTTCTCCTCTTAAAGCGCACGAACAATTTTCACCTGATTTCACATGGGGCCTTTTGTGGAACGGGTATTGATAATTTGTTCAAATGTGTTTGCAACATTGAGCAAGATGGCCGCCATGCCCATATATAGTAAAACACACTTAAACATATACCTCTCCATAACCAAGAAAGCTTTAAGGCTGAATATTAGTATATAGCATAGGGGGTCAAGGTCTACCAAGTTTATTCGAACGATGAACCTAGGGTAACCTATGACCTTTTTATGACAAGGACAAATTTGCACCCCCATACATTGGAATGGCGAAAAAATTAAAAAAATCATTTTCTGGAAATAATGTAAAGCCTGATGGCTGAAACCATAAGAAAATGTTTATCATATTACATTAGTCTGCTACATGTTAACCATAAGAAAATGTTAATGATCTTTCATTAGTCCGCTAAATGTTAACCATAAGAAAATGTTTATCATGTTACATTAGTCTGCTACATGTTAACCATAAGAAAATGTTAATGATCTTACATTAGTCCGCTAAATGTTAACTATAAGAAAATGTTTATCATGTTACATTAGTCTGCTAAATGTTAAGCATAAGAAAGTGTTAATCATATTACATTAGTCTGCTAAATGTTAAGCACAAGAAAATGTTAATCATATTACATTAGTCTGCTAAATGTTAAACCACAAGAAAATGCTAATCATCACACTAGTCCGCTAAATGTTAACTATAAGAAAATATTAATCATATCACATTTGTCTGCTAAATGTTAATCATTAGAAAATGTTCATCATATTTCATTAGTCTGCTAAATGTTGACTACAAGGAAATGTTAATTATATTACGGTAGTCTGTTTAATAATGACAACAAGAAACTGTTAAATATATAACATTAGTCTGCTAAATGCTACCCACATCTTACATTAGTCCGCTAAATGTTAACTATAAGAAAATGTTAATCATATTACATAAGTCTGCTAAATGTTAACCATATGAAAATGTTAATCATATTACATTGGTCTGCTAAATGTTAACCATAAGAAAATGTTAATTATAATACATTAGTCTGTTAAATGTTAACCACAAGAAAAAAGCTAATCATCTTACATTAGTTCGCTAAATGTTAACTAAAAAATGTTAATCATATTACATTAGTCTCTGCTAAATGTTAACCATAAGAAAATGTTAATCATATGACATTCGTCTGCTAAATGTTGACTACAAGAAAATGTTAAATATATTACATTAGTGTGCTAAATGTTAACAACATTACATCAGTCTGTTATTTAAGGAAAAGGATCTAATCTAAAAGGTTCGAATTTGCTCACTTTTTAGAGTGGCCCCTATTCGGAAACGGATTGGTATACAGGAATGCAAACAAGAAGGCACAAAAAATTGTTCTCGTGTACAAACTAGCAAAAAAATGTACAATGTGTATTCAGGCCCCTTAAACTCCTTCCGGGACAGTTTTATTTCAGTCCATGCCCTTCTCTTAGATATGTCTTGTCCAATTATTCGGGTAAACTAGGTACTTCCACCGTGTTTTTCATCGCCATATCTTAAATACATACATTCAAGTATGTAGGGTTGACAGCTGAGAGTTTAACTTTTACCACTCTCTTGGCATATTCAGTACGACAGATTGATGATACTTTATATTTCCATAGAATATAGGCTTTGACATTTCAAGAAAATGTTGAAGCCTGTTTTCTGGGAAAAATAAGAAAAATCTTAGAAGACAATGTGCATGAAATGTCAAAGCCTGTTTTCTGGGAAAAATGGAAAATATTTCAAAATGTCGTATGCTGAAATTTTACCCAGCATGCAAAGCATTAAAGCAATGCCTTAATACCCTGTAGCAAAATAGAGTTTTTTGAATGTGTTTGAATAGACAAGTTCTTGTCGCTTATTTGCAAGGATTCAGTGTGATCGGTTCATTTCCGTACTGACTCTGTTGGACAAGCAAGTCTGCGCAAACAGTGTAGACCCAGAGTCGACGCGCAGAACGCCGTATCTGATCAGGATTTATACTTTTGCCAGTCACACAGTTGATTTTCGACATATCAAAAGTTAAAATGTAATGTAGTAAACAAGGCAAAACGTATTGATTTAGGATAAATACGGTTTGCAAACCATGCATCATAAATATTCTCATTTCATATCAAACGTGCAACATAAATATGTTAATGTTAATATGTCATGTGTACTTTTCAGTCATAAATCATATATGGTTCTGTTTATTTGATGGATACCTTGCGCAAGACAACGGATTTAAAGTTAACAAGTTTATACTAAAAGAAGAAAAAAGGAGAGACAAACATAAAAAAAGAAGTGAAAAAAAAAAGAATAATAATCATTAAGGCATCTTCTGATACTTAAGTCATCACGTTACATGCAACACCTGCGCCTAACCTTTACCATTCTCTATGCATATTCAACAGACGACAAATTGATGTTGTTTTTTTTTTCTTTTTTTTTCCCAGAAAATAGGATTTGACATTTCTTGCTAATAGTCTTTTCACTGGAGACAATTTGCATGAAATGACAAAACCAGTTTTCAGGGAAAAAATAATTTCAATGTGTCGTCTTCTGAAAAGTTTACCCAGAGTGCTAAGCGCTAATATAGTTATTTATGCAGTTGACTTTTCGACTAGCCTCGTCCAAGTCTTTAAAAATCTGCACAAGAACTTAGTCTATCTTTATACGATTCAAAAGCAGGAAATGTTGATCACGTTACGCGCAACACCTGTGCCGCACCTTTACCACTCTCTATGCATATTCAACAGACGAAAAATTGATGAAATTTTTCTTATTTTTCCCGGAAAACAGGATTTGACATTTTATGCAAATGGTCTCCAGTGGAGTCAGTTTGTATGAAATGCCAACACCTTTTTTTCAGGGACTAATAAAAACAATATTTTAATGTGTCGTATGCTGAAAATTTTACCCAGAGTGCTAAGCGCTTATTAATATTGTTATTTATGCTGTTGCCTTTTCTACTAGCCTCTAACAATTTGCGCAAGGATCTAGTCCACCTTTATACTAAACTGGCTCCAGTCTCCAGTGACTAAATAATCTTCTCATAATCCTGTTTGATACTCTACTAAAATAAAACCAAAATAAAATATCATGACTATAAAGGCTGGTCACTAGAGTGACCAGCCTTTATAGCCATGATATTACTTTGGTTTTATTTTAGTGGATTATTAAAAAGATTATAAGAAAAAATATTTTGTCATTAGAAACTGGAGCAGTCTACCTTTACACATGTACTATTTAAAAGCAGGAAACGTCAGAAACAAATCTGGTCATTATGGGTGCAAAAAAATAAATCTCCCACTGGGGAGAGGTGAGGCGGGGTGGAAGGTGAGGCAGGGTGGAAGGTGCTACACTTAAAGAAAAAACAGTTTGCTCCCTCTTCGGAGCAAAATTCTGTCTTTTAAGAGGGTCCCCTATTTTTTAATTTCAAATGTTGGGCGGCAACAGTTGTCTCCCTTGTCAAAATGGCTGATGAATCTTTCCCCTGTAAATCCACTAAGATTAGATTTGCTTAGGACAAGATGTTGATACAACTGATAACCACGTCTAAGCCCCAACGTGAGAAAATATACTGTGTGACATATGCTTACAGCAAGACATAAAATCATCCACTGTCCTCGGCGCGCAGGCTGAAGAGTTTTCACTCTCCGTCTGAAAAAGTCTTAATTGTTTCAGTGGTATCCACACACTGCTAGGTAGGCTATTCACATGAAATTCTGGGCCTTAATTTCTCTGAAACACATACGCACGCACGCACACACGCAATGAACCAAGCAAAATGTCATCTGTTGCTTTGCGATTAGCGCTTTAAGGGTTAACTTCGACGCAAAGCCTTCAGTTTAAACTTGATATTGATGTACCTTTACGGACAATAATAGTTTATAGCTGTGACCGAAATTCATTTGACAATGGCCATATCAGTAACTGAGCCTGCGGACGACAAAATCTACAGTAAAACCTGTGTGACAAGCAAATACTCAAATTAGCTGTACATTCACCCAGTATGGCAAGGGTTCTCAGTTGTCCTTCTTTGGATAGCCCGAAGGCTGTAGAAGGCACATGTGATAAGCAAAGACTGTGATCAGACTGCGCGGATGCGCAGTCTGATCAGAGTCTTCGCTGGTCGCATAAGTCTTATTGTAGGTTTTGTCGTGCGCTGGCGCAGTTTATTGGTACTTTGACAGTTTGACCTCGCGGAATGACACAAAACGAGAGAGGAAGACCCTTATTCGGGCAACCAAAGCCCATAACAAACTGCGCGCCTGGGCAGGCTGATCAGGGTTCTCGTTGTCCGCTTACAGAAACTGGGTATATTTAGAACATACCAACAGACAGCAAAACGCCCAGATCAGCCTTCACTAAAGCACAGGCTGATCTGAGCCTTCGCTGTCCACATATGATATAGGGACCTTTCCATACTACAATTTACCCTTTTCACCCCCGAGTTTCTTAAATGAATTATTCCATCTCTGAATTTGGACACATCCACCGTTGCAAATAGGGACATCTTTCAAAAATCTAGAGCCGAACAGCAGTGTAGATGCAGATGAGACGGCTCATTATGTGCTTATTGCTAATACAGATCCTCGTTGCTGAGCAGATATTGCTTTATATCGGGCCATGTTACTAATGATATTGCTAATACCATGTTGCTGAGCGGGTATTGCTTTATATCGGGCTATGTTACTAATGATATTGCTTATACTGATCCATGTTGCTGAGCAGGTATTGCTTTATATCGGGCCATGTTACTAATGACATTGCTAATACTGATCCATGTTGCTGAGATGATATTGTTTATATTGGACCATGTTACTAATGATATTGCTAATACAGATCCATGTTGCTGAGATGATATTGCTTTATATCGGGCCATGTTACTAATGATATTGCTAATCCTGATCCATGTTGCTGAGCAGATATGCATTTATGTTGGGCCATGTTACTGATATTGCTTATACTGATCCATGTTGCTGAGCAGATATTGCTTATTATTGGGCCATGCTACTAATGATATTGCTAATACTGATCCATGTTGCTTAGCGGGCATTGCTTTATATCGGGCTATGTTACTAATAATATTGCTTATACTGATCCATGTTGCTGAGCAGGTATTGCTTTATATCGGGCAATGTTACTAATGACATTGCTAATACTGATCCATGCAGCTGAGAAGATATTGCTTTATATCGGACCATGTTACTAATGCTATTGCTGATACTGATGCATGTTGCTGAGCAGATATTGTTTTATATCGGGCCATGTTACTAATGATATTGCCAATGCCGATCCATGTTGCTGAGCAGACATTGCTTTATGCTTGGCCATGTTACTAATTGCTTATACTGATCCATGTTGCTGAGAAGATATTGCTTAATATTGGGCCATGCTACTAATGATATTGCTAATACTGATCAATGTTGCTGAGCGGGTATTGCTTTATATCGGGCCATGTTACTAATAATTTTGCTTATACTGATTCATGTTGCTGAGAAGGTATTGCTTTATATCGGGCCATGTTACTAATGATATTGCTAATACTGATCCATGTTGCTGAGCGGGTATTGCTTTATATCGGGCCATGTTACTAATAATTTTGCTTATACTGATTCATGTTGCTGAGCAGTTATTGCTTTATATCGGGCCATGTTACTAATGACATTGCTAATACTAATCCATGTTGCTGAGAAGATATTGATTTATATCGGGCCATGTTACTAATGCTATTGCTAATACTGATCCATATTGCTGAGCAGATATTGCTTTATATCGGGCCATATTACTAATGATATTGCTAATGCTGATCCATGTTGCTGAGAAGATATTGCTTTATGTAGGGCCATGTTACTAATGACATTGCTAATACTGATCCATGTTGCTGAACAGATATTTCTTTTTATCGGGCCATGTTACTGATGATATTGCAAATACTGATCCATGTTGCTGAGCAGATATTGCTTTATATCGGGCCATGTTACTTATGATATTGCTAATGCTAATCCCTGTTGCTGAGCAGACATTGCTTTATGTTGGGCCATCTTACTGATATTGTTTATACTGATCCATGTTGCTGAGCAGGTATTGCTTAATATTGGGCCATGCTACTAATGATATTGCTAATACTGATCCATGTTGCTGAGCAGATATTGCTTTATTTGGGCCATGTTACTAATGATATTGCTTAATACTGATCCATGTTGCTGAGCAGGTATTGCCTTATATCGGGGCTATGTAACTAATGGTATTGCTAATACTGATCCATGTTGCTGAGCAGGTATTGCCTTATATCGGACCTATGTAACTAATGATATTGCTAATACTGATCCATGTTGCTGAGCGGATATTGCTGAGCAGATATTGCTTTATGCTGGGCCATGCTACTGATTATATTGCTAATACTGATCCATGTTGCTGAGCAGGTATTGCTTAATATTGGGCCATGTTACTTATGATAATGCTAATACTGATCCAATTTTCTGAGCAGATGTTGCTTTATATTGGGCCATGTTACTAATGATCATTTGCTTAATACTGATTCATGTTGCTGAGCAGGTATTTTCTACATATTGGGCCATATTACTAATAATATTGCCAATACTGATCCTTATTGCTGAGCAGATACTGCTTAATATTAAGCCATAGTGATGAGCTGATATTCCGTACGATCGAGTCTTTGCGGTTATTGCTTAATATACTGAGCCAAGGTGCTCAACAGATATTGCTTACTTTTGATGCACGGTGCTGAGCAAATATTGTTTAATATTGGGCCATGTTACTAATCAGATATTTCTTATACTGATCTGGCGAAATAATGTGCACAATACTGGTTAACTGCTTAGAGGACTATGCCTGCCCAGTAAACGTGCGGTTAGGTAAACTGACTGCACTCGACATGACCCCATTGGGTTGACTGGGCCGTAAAACCTCAACATAAACAAACAAATTTCTAATACTGAGCCATATTGCTGAGCAGATATTGCTTATATTGAGCCAAACTGCTGAGCAAACTTTGTAAAAAGCGAGTCACGTTGCTGCGAAGACACGGAGTGCTGAGCAGCTATTGCTACCCAATGAGTCACGGTGCTGAGCAGACCTTGCTTAATACTGAGTCAAGGTGCTGAGCTGTTATTTCTTAATACTGAGCCACGATTCTGAGCAGATATTGCTTAATACTGAGCCACAGTGCTGCGCAGATATTGCTTTATATTGAGCCGCGGTGCTGAGCAAATATTGCTTAATGCTCAGCCGCGGTGCTGGGCAGATATTGCTCAATACTGAGCCGCGATGTATCATAGATATTGCTTAATGCTGAGCCGCTGTGCTGAACAGATATTGCGTAATATTGAGCCACGTTTCTGAGCAGATATTGCTTAAAACTGAGCCACGGTGCTGCGCAGACATTGCTTAATACTGAGCTACGGCGCAGACCTTGCTTAATATTGAGCTATGGTGATGAGCAGACACAACGTCTTATTACTAAAGGGAAAGTATCAAATTTTAACATAAACATGACTGTGAAGAAAATAGTTTAGAAACTACAGGTAACCATTTCTGGTTTTGGGACTCTAATGAATAAATGCCATGGCAAACAATGCAGATCCTGATTCAACATCGCAATTTTGCGGCATCTTATCAGGGTCTGCATTGTTTCCCAATGTCTAATTGGAAAGGCTAGACCTGGTGAATTAAGTGCTCTAGCCCTCTTGGGGAAATAATTTTCCTATTAGCGATCAGCGTATCCTTGAACAAATGCTGGATATGAAATAAGAAACTAACACTTCTGTAGCAATCTCCTTTATTCTGACACAATCTCTTCCGATACCCGTATATCTCGTCAACAAAACTGATCACAGTGAAAGATAGGCAGCGTCAAGCACAAAGAGTGTCTTTGAAATGTGCATATTGAGTTTAATATCACTCTGTGCATCGGCATAATTCATCCGGGTATTTACCGTGTTTACATTCAGTACTCGAACATCTTACCATACTTATTCTAAAATCTGAACCCTCCATTCTACTGCCTGCCTGTCCAAAATACTTCTAGACGAGTGGAAAACATGTTAGACCCTGATCAGACGTCGCGTACAGCGGCGTCTGATCAGGGTCTACAACGATTGCCCAAGCCTGTCCGAATACACAGGGTAAATATCCCTCTTTTGATACCTTCTAAAATGTTCAGTGGTTCTGTAAATGGACTGCAAGGTACAGATCAGACTGCGTGGATATGCACGTTGATCTGAACCCCCGTCCACACGTGCTACAAACACAAAATGTCGCTTCACGCTGCCCAAATAGAAAACAATCAAGAAGTCATAACAAAGTAATTTTACAGATATAAAAGATAACGCAACATTTTAAAGATCAGAAATACCATATTTATCATAAGTATTCAGATGGAGAGACCTAAGCAAACAGTGTAGACCCAAATCTGCTCTAAATGTACTTGTTCAAATTGTAGGACAGGTAAGGCATCGGGTTAAGTTGTCCGTTTAATAAGAGTAAGTACGGTTACGCTATGGTTAATGCAGACATTACATAAAGTGGACCCCATCGTAACAAAAACTGACTTACCGTATTCGACTTAATTACCGCACTGTGTGCTTCAGTTTTTTTTTTCAAAATTACTGCAAAAAAGGCAGTAAAATAGCTTCCTAATAAGGGCACACTTTTAAAGGAATATGAACAGAGAACTTCCTGAGGGCGTATTTAATGATGCTTAATTTGATATGTGTTCTGACTCTTTATAAAAGCATATATTGTAAGTACCCATTTGAATTACCTCGACAAGTTTATAAAAGCATATTGTGGGTACTCATTGTCGAGGCAATTCAGATGAGTACCCACAACATATGCTTTTATAAAGAAGTAGGTAATATTACAGGGACTGCAATCTGGGCCCAGTTGTTCAAAATTAACGATGTCGTTAGTTAACGATTCGTTAAAATTTTAATTGAGTGATACGCAAATATGCTGAAATTATTTGCTGAAAAAATGTGAGTAGCTTTTGCAGTGCAAAAGCTACTCACATTTTTTCAGCAAAAAATATCAGAATATTGTATATTGAATCCGCTAAAACAGTTAACGAAATGACCCTTAACGAGCTCGTTAAGCTAACGACGCTTTGAACAACTGGGCCCTGAAGTTTATGAAATTGCTTGACTGTGCACTTACAGGGGTATGTGTGGTAATCAGGTCCAATACGGTATGCTATGTATAATACGAACAGAGAAGTCAGTCTGCCAATTTCCGGCAGTCTGGTCAGAGGTCCACTCATGCACACACACTTTCGACCTTGTACAATATAGATAACGAAGGGCTTAGTCATATCCGAGTAGTATAGGGCGCTATACTACTTACCCGCATAATCTAATCAGGGTCTAGACTGTTTGCTCAGACCGGTCTGTCTCAGTACTAAGGATTAATAGGTATATTTTTGTAGCTGGCAAATGCTACCTTTTTATTCAGCCTCCAAAATAAGGGTGCGACGTTTGATATTTGAGTGTTCAAACAGTCCAGCAAATGTCATTTGAATCCTTTCAGAAAGGTGACAAAATGATAAAGGCTCTGTCCAAAGGAACTCTGTGCGATCCTATGAAAAACTCCACAAAAACAGGATCATCAATCGCCAGATACAACGACGAGCACAAACCTCACAGCGCTACTGGCGTACGTCAGAGTATACTGGGCCATCCCTTAGTCCGCCGCAATTCATATGACGGGCGACGCTGCCAACTGGGCTTGATGTGTTGAATTAGTTGTTACTATTGGTTGAGGAAGATGAAAGCAAGAGAGGAGTGAGAGACGATTCCTCAATATACCAGTATCCCTTTTTTCCGTTCAACCAGTTCCAATAACCCTTACCACACTACGGGCAAATTCAGCAGACGGAAAATTGATATTTTTTCTTATTTTTCCCAGAAAATAGGCTTTGACATTTCATGCAAATTGTCTCCTGAGGAGACAATTTGCATGAAATGGCAAAGCCAATTTTCCGGTAAAAATAAGAAAAATATTTCAAAATGTCGTCTGCTGTAATTTTACCCAGCATGCTAAGTGTTAAGATTTCACCCATGTAGGATGCTCTGATGCAAGAGATTTGCTATTCACAAAGACATTGGTATCACGAGACATTCTGTTAGTGCTGCAACAGTCATATGATCTAAGACTGGGGGACCCACCCCCATGGTGTTCACAATGAAGGGCGTATCCAGTTTCCCTGGCAACGGCTGATCCACATCCTCTGTTGATTTTCAATGGCTCAAAATGAACCCACACCATATCACCTCTTGGGACCCACACAAAACCCATCTCACGCATCATATTGATCAGATTGGCGTTACTGACAGGAACAAATCCATAAGCCACCTCCCCTTTGCTTAACAGTTTCCTTGTCAAGTCAGTCAGTACAATTCTGGAATAGTTTGTGTCTAGGTCTGGCTTCACATACAACATGGCCATAGAACCATTGAACTGCATGCATACATATGCTAGAATCTCCCCATCGGAGCCCCGGAGACAGCTACTGTGGAAATTCTCAATCACAAAACTGAAGTAACCCTCAAGGTCTTCTCGGTCACTTGATCCTTCCCAGTCCCTCCTCAACGTCACAGCGTCTTCCTTCTGAAGTGTGCCCAACACAACACCTTCCGGTATTCTACAAAAACAAAAAAAGAAAAATAAATTAAACAATAAAATAAAATAAAAATACAAAAAATAAACAGCAGGGATAGTTCTGCAAGGGCCATGTGCTAAAAGGCAGATAATTTTTCCAAAAGGCCCCTGCTTCTTGAAACTATGGGCCTTTTTATAATGTAAAGGTATAGGGAAGTGTTGTTGTATACCTAATTTTTACAAGAATTTCCTTCAAAAGGTCCATGATGTCTGCCGGCCAGAAATATCCCTGAACAGTGAAAGCTACACCAATGGTCACTGCTCACCGACAGGTGCCACATTCGGTAGATTTTCCGCCAATTTTTACGAGAGAGACAACTTTCGTGAGTTCCTATTTGCTTTCCAGCATACACATCTCCTTCTGAAAAAAGATTTACTAAAACAGGAAAGAATTTGTTCCTAAGGGAGCAAATTCTTTCCTTTTAGTGTAGACCCCTTTCAGAAAGACAAACCAATTCGAGAAGAGCTGCCTCCTTTAAAAGTACACCAATTCCCTTCGAACATCTATTAGGCAGCCAGCTTCCAATAACAGCCTATGTGCTAACGGAGAATGGGTTATGGAGAACGGATTACGGATTATATTGTGCATTGTAGGACAGTGCCCCAGATATTTTTGGCATTTGAGTTTTTAAGCATCGTTTTTTTTAATGATTTAAGTAAAACAGTTTAGAATACAGGGAAAAAGATTGGTTTATTTTTATCGTTGCACTCCTCTTTTGACCAGAGTAACAATCAAATGCGCCCTATCACCCTTTCAGATTTCTGTGATTTGGTTGGTCGAAGCAGACCCGGCAGCTATTAGACGCTTGTATTAGCAGTCGCACAACAAAAGCAAGCGTTTTGTATGAAACTGAACAAAATGGCGATACTGTGGTCGTTGAGCTGTTAATAAAAAGTACTCGAGCGAAATTGAACTTATTGCGTAAATTGGAAATTATCTGCGTGAATGATACGCATGGAAATCATACGGCATGCGTGTCCGCAGTTCTTGTTTTCGTAAAAAAAAGCAAATACGCATCTTAACTCTCTGTGACATATGAATTTGGTATGTCAAAAATAAGAACATAAAAATGGGCGTTTTAGTAATTCCATCATCAGGATATTCTGAACATAGCTCAGTCCTTTGAATTTAGTATTGGATTGCGAAATTACATGTGCATGTAGGGGCTGTTCAGATTTAACATACTGGGGATGTCAAAGCTCGGAAAAGTAAAAAAACATTTGCATTCCTATTTCTACCATTATTTTGGCTGACTGACTGCAATATCTGATTGTTTGCTGCAAATTATATGCTTTTTGAGCGACATGCGATATATCAAACACAACAGAAGAAAAGAAGTCTTATGCCATATGCAAAAAGGCCAAGGTCAGCATGTGAATCAGAGTAGCTGGGTTAGGTCTTTCTTTGTTGGTCGATATATTTTCAGCATTCATGGATTCTGTAAGCGTCAAGGGAGATTCTGTTCAGACTGCACGTATACACATGCTGATCTGGGCCTTCCTCATTAGGAAAACATGCCCTTTCAAATATACTGAAAATTTTACCACCAAAATATGAAAATTTTCAGATAGAAATTCTGACAGTTTTCATATTTCTGCTCAAAACATAGATTGTGGGTACTCGTTAGAACCGCTTCCGCAAAACATAGATTGTGGGTACTCGTTAGAACCGCATCCGTGAGGTGAGGCGGTTCTAACGAGTACCCACAATCTATGTTTTTGAGCAGAAATAGTCGAGGTAGTTCTAACGAGAACCCACAATTTATGTTTTTGAGCAGCAATAGCCGAGGCGGTTCTAACGAGTACCCACAATCTATGTTTTGAGCAGAAATAAGAAAAATAATGTACACTCCTGTAAACCCCAGATTTACTATATAAAAGTGGGGTTTCAGGGGGTCAAAATTATATATAAATATGATAAATAATGTAGAACACTGTAAACCCCACTTTTACTACATAAAAGTGGGGTCTAATGGGGTCAAAATTATACAGGCATGTTTTCGTGATGTGGAACATGTGGAAAGGATATTTTTCTTATACTGCAAAACGTGTGATTTATGTGGCATGAATACACCTTCGTAACTCTAATCAAAACTTTTTTTGTCTTTCTTCTGATAAGGAATCCTCTAAAATAAAAGAATACGCTCGCCTTGAGAGCAAACTCAAGCAAGTTCTTTCCTTATAAATCAGATCTCTTTCAGGAGTCTTGAAAAGCAGTTCTCTAAAATCAACAAAATTTGCTCTTTTCGTATAAATTAGATTCCATTTAAAGGGCTTAGAAGGCAAACATGGTCATAAAATTATTTCCCTTGAACGAAATGACCAGAATTCTTTCCTTTAGAGCCGAGCTCTTTTAGAAGGCATGTAAAATAATTTTATATAGTTACCTCCCCGGAAAGTATAGCATTCCCTAAACACATTGTAGTCTGGAGACCTTACAGGGTATTTGACAAACAGTGCAGACCCAGATCAGACGCCGCAGTACGCGGCGTCTGATCAGTCTTCACTGTTTGCAAATAATTCAACCATTTTTCTCTAGGAATATCTAAATCGCATACAGGGTTCATACATTTAGGACTAACCAAAATTCCCTGACAATTCCCTGACATTTCCCTGACAGAAATTCAAATTTCCCTGACAGTATTGGAGCCGAAAATTTTATGAATTTAGCAAAAAAGATACATCGGGACCAAACATTCCAGCTTCATCGGGCTGAAATGTAAAATTCTCTGACATTTCCCTGACATTTTTGCAAAATTTAATTTTCCCTGATACATCACAGAATTCCCTGACAACTCCCTAACCTTGAAATAAATTTAAATTTCCCTGACATTTGCCTGACATGTATGAACCCTGACATATCCTGGCATACCCAAAATTGAAATTAGAATCTTCCGATATATAGTGAGGAAGGGTTCATTCAGTCTGCAACGGGTTTAATACTTACTCTGGCAGTTCCGGTAAGTCTCGTTTCTGCCAGGCATACATGAACCTTGGATCCAGGGAGGATAATGTCCCCAGGTGTTTCCGACTCAAGGTGGCCAACAAAGGTGTAATGTCACGAGGAACACCTGGAAATATGAAAAATAAAAACCATCACAAAAACGACTTACATATTTGAATAAAACTGGTATGAAAATACAGAACCCATAAAAAACAATTGCAAGAATATGTTTGAATAAAACCTGCATTACAAAAACACGCCTATTCAAATATACTGAAAATTATACAACCAAAAAAGGAAAATTTTCAGATAAAAAATTCTGATATTTTTCATATTCCTGCTCAAAACACAGATTGTGGGTACCCGTTAGAACCGCCTCACCGAGGCGGTTCTAACGACTGTTAGAACCGCCTCACCGAGGCGGTTCTAACGACTACCCACAATCTATGTTTTTTAGCAAAATAGGAAAAATAATGTATACCCTGTAAACCCTAGTTTTATTATGTAAAAGTGTGGTTTAATGAGGGTCAAAATTAAATACTATAGGCGCGTTTTCGTGATGGTACATGTCAAAATGGTTTTATTTTTTCTCCCTAGTGAAAAGCGGTCTATTTGGTTAGCAATGCACCAGAAAGAAAAAAAAAAAAGCAAGTCACATAATGTGTCTCCCTTATCAAAATGGCGGAAATTCTGCCAAGTGCATCGATTAACCTTCAGGAAATTCAGTATAAATGCATTTATTTTTTTTCTCTTAATGGTGTAAAGTCACGAAGAACACCTGGAAATGGGAAAAATAAAATCCATCACAAAAACAGCTTCAAGAATTTATTTGAATAAAACTGGTATGAAAATATAAAGTCCATCAAAAAAAATCTATACATTACGAAAACATGCCTATTCAAATATACTGAAAATTTTACCACAAAAAAAAAAAAAAAAAAAAAAACAAAAAAAAACAGAATACAAAAAATCTAATATTTTTCATATTTCTGCTCAAAACGTAGATTGCCCACAATCTATGTTTTGCGCAGAAATAAGAAAAATAATGTATACCCCTGTAAACCCCAGTTTTACTATATAAAAGTGATGTTTAAGGGGGTCAAAATTATATAAGCATGTTTTCGTGATGAGAATATGTTTGAATAAACCTGGTACAACTGTCAAAATTGTTTTATTGCTCCCTGGTGAAAAGCGGTCTTCCCTTAAAGTCCTATTGAAGTAGACCGCTGTTTAGAAGGGAAGTGGTTAGTAATGAACCTGAAACAAAGACAAAAAGGTGTCTTCCTTGTCAAAATGGCGCAAAATCTGCCAAGTGAATAGATTCACTTTCAGGAAATTCAGTGTAAATGCATACATTATTTTTTCTCTTATTTAGATGTAAGAAAATAATTCTCATTTTGCGCAGACACGACAAACTATGGCAGTATATATACTGAAAGGAAAAAGAAACGCAGCGCCGAAATCCCCCCCGCAACTCTCGCACAACTAAGGAATGCGTTGATCGATGAATGGAATAACATCCCGATGCGAACTGTCAATGCTTTGGTTAACTCTATCCAAAGGAGAATTAGGGCAACAACGGCAGCAAGAGGGGGCCACACCCGATATTGATTTTCAGTTTGATTTTGATTTCAAGATTTGGGGGGTAGCTACCAATGAACTGCAATAATTCGAGACTTGTTAATCACAAACCAATGAAATTTGGAACTTTTGTTCCATACATGTACCGTTTTGTAATCATAGTAAAATATTTAACAAACGTTTTCAAACTTGAATGAAATTTAGGAATAAAATTTACCCTGCGTTTCTTTTTCCTTTCAGTATATGTAAAGAAAATAATCAAGTTTACAAGGAGAGGAAAACTTGTCAACATTTGCATTTGTTTTACAATTCCACAGTCTAATTTAAGCAGGCAATTCATTCCATGTACATTGTACACATAGAGCCCATTACGAAAACACGCCTATTCAAATATATTGAAAATTTTACAACCAAAAACGGGAAAATTTCCAGATAAAAAATTATGATATTTTTCATATTTCTGCTCAAAACATAGATTGTGGGTACTCGTTAGAACCGCCTCGTCGAGGCGGTTCTAACGAGTACCCACAATCTATGTTTTGAGCAGAAATAAGAAAAATAATGTACACTCCTGTAAACCCCAGATTTACTATATAAAAGTGGGGTTTCAGGGGGTCAAAATTATATAGGCATGTTTTCGTGATGAACTGTCCGTCTCTAAATGCTGCCTTGACCCATTTACATGTATACACAACTCATGACATGTCAGATATGATCGTGATGTGCTAATGGTCTGAAATGTCATTCTCGGAATGTGAATTCAAGTCCGCGATTCACGAATTATAAACCAGGATTTCTAACCATGAGCCACGCATGCGGGGAGGACTGCAGCTGAGACATTTCGTACCCACACTATTAATAGTACCTGAATGCATTCATGTCATAGTGTGGTGTTTCTTACAGCAGATTTGTTTGTGTTGAGGTTTTACGGCCCAGTCAACCCAATGGGGTCATGTCGAGCGCAGTCAGTTTACCTAACACTACGTTAACTGGGCAGGCTTAGTCCTCTAAGCGATTAACCAGTATTGTGAACATTCTTTCGCCAGAAACTGACAACTGCCCTTCTTGAATCAGTTCTTACAGCAGATCGTAAAGGGAATAAATCTACTTTGAAGGGAGTCAGTTATGTGTTTTGCGACCTTCTGAAATGGGGTCTACTCTAAAACGCAAGAATTTGCTCTGCGTAGTTGCAAATTCTTCTTTTAGAGTAGACCTCTTTTCAGAAGAATGGGAGCCAATTCTTCCTTTTAGAGTAGACCTTTTAAATCCTGTAAAGCATGGCGGAAATTGTACCAGATGTATCAAGCCCCTTTTAAAAGGGGTCTGCTCTAGAAGAGAAGAACTTGCTCCCGAATCTTTCCTTTGCGAGTCTTTCCAGAAGGGACTTGCTGTGTAGGTAAGCAATTAGGATGTCACAAAAGTTGTTTCCCTTGTAAAACATGGCGGAAAATATATCGCGTGCATCCAGTCTCTTTGAACAAGTGATTTCACTACCTGGTCATTTGACAAAATTATTAATATTGTTGTACCTTCGTTATCTGCCCGAGTACTGATGGCCTTATCCGTCCGAATTTTAACGTTTGACACATTAAGCCATCAGACTTATTTAACGCTTTGAATGCTAAGTAAACGTTCAGCAGACGACCTTGAAATATTCTACTTATTTTTCCCAAAAAACTGGCTTTGACATTTCATGCAAATTGTCTCCAATGGAGACAATTTGCATGAAATGTCAAAGCCTAAGTTTTGGGAAAAAGAAATGAAAAGAAATATATTATCAGTTTGTCGTCTGCTGAATTAGCCCAGAGAATGGTAAAGGTTAAGTGAATGGCCATAGGGTTTATGCAAACACACAATTGGAAGAGATAATTGTCCTAAAATGCTGCGTGGTATTTTTATCAAGGACGCGACCGTATTTTCGCGACTTTTGATTTGTAAATGATATCAGTATAACGAAATGTCCTTTACCTGAAAATGGTGAAGTGTATTTTGAAGTGCATCGGCACTAACATTGTTGTGGTTTTTTTTTTGTTTTTTTTTTGTTGTTGTTGTTTTTTTTTTGTGTTTTTTTTTTTTTTTTTTTTTTTTTGTTTAACACATCCAGGGTTCATTTAGACAGAATAAAAAGTCGTCTTATTATCTATGAAAAATATTTTAAATGCGGTCTGCTTTTATCTATGGTTAAAGTTTATGATTACAATTTCGGATCCTCTCTAATGTATTTGCGCAAATCATGGCTCCTCCCTTTTCAAAGAGCGGTTTAATAAACAAAATGGTTTAATAAATTATTTCTGAAGTTTGAAAGATAACCTTAAAAGGACACTTCATTTACGATTCAGGCAGAGTCCCTAATTCAAGACTTCGTGAAAAGAGAGAATCGGGCGTCAAAAATTCTGATTAAGTCCATGTAATAGATTTGGGATTTAAGTAGAAAACTAATGAGAAATATTGACTATTATCTTAACCCTTGTCCTGCTGAACCCGGATATACCCTGCCTTTGCAACAGTGTAGATGAAGCCAACTTATCTGGATCTGCACTGTTTTGACATTAAATATGTGAATTTATATCACAATCTGGATCAAGTAATCTGATTGGGTGAAAATTAGAAGAGGGCGTGGCATCTTTATTCATTCAGCAGGACAAGGGTTAAAGAGCAAAGCTAAATTGTAGCAGATGACATTTTAACATTTTATTATTATCATTATTATTATTATTATTATTAATCAGAGTTTATAAGACATGGCATTCAATGTCACTCGTCTGCCTAGCAACGATTCACATGCAATGTCAAGCCTTTTTTTCTCAGAAAAAAAATACAAAAGAACTAGACGTGTCTAAAGTACACATACGCCCAAGCCCTATGGCTTTGCCCATGTGGCTGTTTCCTTTGGCCCCACCCCACAGGCCCACCCCTAGCACGATCCAGTTTCCAAACCGTGGTCTCTGTATAAACTATTTCATCTGTGATCATTATACCCGATTTCTAACTTATTAGGGCAAGGAATGGTACCAGACTTATGATTCTATTGCCATTTTGCATGTGTTCAATATGACCTGCTATACATTCTGATCCCTGGCTCCGCCCAGGGGCTACTTTACCATGAAGTCTAAGGTCTTGGTCTGGGTAAATATCATATCAAATTTCAACTTTGTAGCATATAAGGTATCAAAGTTATGAGCAACTTGGATGTAAATGTGAATGTAAATATGCAGGTAAACTTGCATGTAAACTTGCCTGTAAACTGTAACATTTGTTAGACTCTGGTTACATACGCACGTACAGCACATACGCACATACAGACGTGACATCACGGCGAAACGCTATATGCCCCACTCCTGCCTTCGGCAGGCGGGGACATAAAAATGTTATCTGCAGCGGTTGTGTTTCACATGAAACTTCCAACGTTATTTGCTCAGATTCTTTAAAACAAACAATCAAAATAACGTCTACTGTCGTTGTGATTACCGTTTTACTAAAGGTTTAATTATCTGTGGGTGTGAATTTCTTACACATACGGATACGTAACATATTGTTACATGTATGTACAGTTACGCATATGTTACAGTTACATATCTTTTGAGTGTCCAATATCGAATTTTAAACATGCAATGCGAAATCTTCACATCTTATAAACATGCAAAGAAAAATCGACGCAGCTGGATTGTGTAGACCAGACATGACGACTGATCAGGATCTACACTGTTTGCCATTTATTTTGTCCAATATCACTCATAATATAATACCGATCAGATGTTATGGTTGCAATATGACAGCTGATCTGACTCTACACTACTCTCACGTCACTAATGCTAGATTTTTCATGACACGGCTCACATTACGAAAACACGCCTATTCAAATATACTGAAAATTTTACCTCCAAAATTTTCCATTTTGGAGGTAAAATTTTCCGATAAAAAAAGTCTGATATTTTTCACATTTCTGCTCAAAAAGATAGATTGTGGGTAGTCGTAAGAACCGCCTCGTCTAACGAGTACCCACAATCTATCTTTTTGAACAGAAATAAGAACAAAATAGTGTATATCCCTTTAAACCCCCGTTTTACTGTATAAAACTGGGGTTTAAGGGGGTCAAACCTATATAAGTGTGTTTTTGTGAAGTATACGAGCGTCTGTCATCTTCTAGAATACAAGAGCCATATACCCATATATCTGGAACACAAGATCCATGTATCCATAATGTCGGTTAAAGTGTACAAGTAACAACATTTACACCGAACACGGACACTGGTCTTTAGATGCTTCAGTTGCGATTCACATGAAGGTTCTGTATGTAGTGATCAGGTGTTACATGTGTGTGTCACCGGGTATAGGTATATAACACACTTGTACTGCCTTGCGGTACAAGCCGGCTTTTATAGCGACGTGGTAGAGTGTTGGCCTGCCACGCAGATGGCCCGGGGTCGATCCCCGGCTGCGGTATTAGTGATTAGAATTTTTTCACCTGCTTGTACTGCAAGGCAGTACAATGGTGTTATATACCTATACCCGGTGACATGTGTATGGTTCGTACATGAACATATCATACGAAAGCTTCACACTAAATTGCCATGTTACATATGCGTACAGCTGTACGCAAACGTAACGCATTATCATTGCCATGTGTTACGTATGCGAACAACTGTACGCATATGTAACAATATATTACGTATTCGTACGTGTGACATACACATACTGACACCGTCCGACTGGAGACCAGGAGGTCGCAGGTTCAACCCCCGCCGAGGTCGGCAACATTCTTTCGTGGAGATTGATCATGAAATATTTTCTACCGTCATTCTCTCCCTTCCGCTGATTCAAGAAGGGCAGTTGTCAGTTTCTGGCGAAAGAATGTGCACAATACTGGTTAACCGCTTAGAGGACTAAGCCTGCCCAGTAAACATGTGGTTAGGTAAACTGACCGCGCTCGACATGACCCCACTGGGTTGACTGGGCGGTAAAACCTCAACACAAACAAACAAACAAATAAAGCAGGCGATCAAACTCGCATATTTAGACCACTGCATAGATTCCTTTAGTCTTCGACTGGACGTACCTGTGAACGTTGCTGGTCGGCTCCAGTTGACCACATCTGGTCTCTGTAGAAAGTATTTGAGAGCTGTGACGCTTTTCGCATGACACATGTACGTGTGACGAAAAAATGGCTGTACCTGAAAAAAAAAATCATAAGTTGTTTTAACCCTTTCACCCTCGAGTTTCTGAAGTAGACTTTTCCATCTTTGAATTCGGGTATATCCATTGTGGCAAATAGGAATATCAGTCAGAAACCATCACTGAATGGCAAACAGTGTGGATCCAGATGAGACGGCTCATTTGAGCCGTCTCATCTGGGATCCACACTGTTTTCAAAAGTGTCTGTTTGGGCCTGTAGGCATAATAGTATTAATCTGTACCTACTTACAATTTTTGAAGTGCATATATATACTGATTCTTCGTCATAGAAAAATAACCCTTAAAATGCTAATCACAACTCTACAGACGACATTTGATTTTTTGTACATGTATTTGTTTTTCAGAGAAAATAAGCCTTGACGTTTCATTAGAATCGTCTGCTAGGCAGGCGATTCACATGAAATGTCAAGTATTATTTTCTCTCAAAAATAATAAAACAGGATAGAATGTCGTCTGCTGTAAGTATGTTTGCCAACGCTTTAGGAGTTAAGCAAAACGTTAGTGAAGGAATATGGTTATCGCACGGCCCACATCGGCATTGTTTTTCTTTTGTACCAGCATTTGTGACAATTCAATTTTCTTTGCCATCTTGTTTACTCCTTATTTGCTTATCTAAATATAATTGTACAGACATGCCCAGGAAGTTGGGAACAGACAATTTCCAGAAACATCTGTCATTGTTAAACCGAATAATCCATAGCAACAGATAAGGCGTTTTTTTCATCCGAAAAATGCTGATATCTTTCTTATTTCATCAGGAAAACATATGTTGTGGGTACTCATTAGAAGCGCCTCGGCGAGGCGCTTCTAATGAGTACCACAACATACGTTTTTGCGGAGAAATAAGAAAAATATTATGTGGATACCCCCTCTTATCTGTAGCTATGTAATCATAAATACATTTTTGTTTTTAACTGACAATCAACGACAAATGACGAAGGAGAAAAACGACTTTTTACCATTCAAATAGCAGTATGTAAGATATGTCTCTCATATCGGCAGTTGGAAAACTGTTATTTTCAATAAAAAAAAAAAAAAAAACCTGACGTATAAAAAGTATTCTCTAAAACTGTGCGCTTTAACATGTCGGTATATATGTATGCCAGGTTGCAGAAAGTATAAAAATCGCTCAAGTAAGCAGAAAGAAATGCAGTGAAAAAAATAACATTTTGCAAACGTGCCAATCCTCATTAATATAAGAGCATACATGAATGTTAGGCATTTCACTTGTTGCGAAACCCAAACGAAAATAAGTTGGCCATTATAGATAAGGTTGTTTTTTTTTTTTTCTTTCACTGATATACTTTGTTTTTCTTCATGAAAACGTTTGCTGCGTTTTGTGGTACCATTTAGCATCACGAAAACATGCCTATATAATGTTGACCCCCTTAAAGCCCACTTTTATACAGAAAAACTGGAGTTTACAGGTGACTTATTTCTGCTCAAAAACATAAATTGTGGGTACTCGTTAGAACCGCCTCGCCGAGGCGGTTCCAACAAGTACCCAAAATCAATGTTTTGAGCAGAAATATGAAAATATCAGAATTTTTATCTGAAAATTTTCATTTTTCGTTTGTAAAATTTTCAGTATATTTGAATAGGATTGTTTTCATAATGATTCGCCCCGGGCAGGCGAATGTGATGAAAAACCCATACAATAGCCTGATCGAGGAGATTCTAGTGAGTGCCTACACAATTTACAACATATTCTTCAACTGAGAAATGGTTAAAATACATGTAGTTGTTTTGAGTACTACCCAACGGGCACATGACGTTTATACAACGTCGCAATAACGTCGATACAACGTTATGACGTTACATCGACGTTAATGCAACATTTTAACGACGTCAAAATTTTCAGCAGACGACATAATGAAATATTTTTCTTATTTTTCGTAGAAAACAGGTTTGACATGGAGACAATTTGCATGAAAAGTCAAGCCTGGTATGAAGAAAAATAAGAAAAATGTCATTAATCTGTCGTCTGCTCACTTAGCTCTGAGAGTGGTAAAGATTAATTAGTTACATTACGAAAACACGCCTATTCAAATATATAGAAAATTTCGCCTCAAAAAGCTAAAAAAAAATTACACAAAAAAACTTTGATATTTTTCATATTTCTGCTTTAAAATATAGATTGTTGGCACTCGTTAGAACCGCCTCGCCGAGGCGGTTCTAACGAGTACCCACAATCCATTTTTTTGAACAGAAATAAGAAAAATAATGTTTACCCCTGTAAACCCGTTTTACTATATAAAAGTGGGATTTAAAGGGGTCAAAATTATATAGACATGTTTTTGTGATGAACAGAAACAAGAAAAAAAAAGTTTCCACTCATCCAAAGCTCTGGTGTTATCAAGTGAAATGAATACATCTCCACGAAAGACCATTCTGACACGGAAGTACCCGGTATTTGCCTTCCATCGCAAAGTGGGGCTACACTTAAAGTAAATAATTTTTTCCCGAGGGTAAAAGTGGTGGGGATTGGGAGTGAATTATTCTCTTTAAGAGTAGCCTCAAGTATCATTTTTAAAAGGGAACAATTTGCCCCTCACACCCGGAGCAAAGTCATTCATTTTGGGCAGCCCCAGTTTGTGAAGGTGTCCAAATAAGGAACAAATTCTGTTTGTTAGTGTGATTTGCCTTTGAGAAGGCATGTGACAGATTTCTCTCCCACTGAGTGCTCCCCCTTTGAATTATATTCCATCACGAAAACTTGCCTATATAATTTTGACCCCCTCAAATCCCACATTTTTATAGTAAAACTGGGGTTTACAAGGGTATACATTATTTTCTATATATTTTAATAGGCGTCTTTTCGTACTGCCTTCCTCTTGAGGGGGGTTGGATATGCCCGGCCAATTTTTCAAGGAGAAGATTATGACTTCAATTCTGTATTCATAAACACCAAGCCCCATCTAAAAAGTGATCTACTAAAAAAAAAAAAAAAAAAAAAAAAAAAAGAATTTGCTCCTAAATTCTTTCCTTTTAGAGTAGACCCCTTTCCAGAAGTACGTCACAGTTGACTCCCCTGAAAGTGTATCCATTCCCCTAATTATGTCGAATAAATCTTTCAAAACCCCTGTTCTGCTCTGAAGTACTTGAATACAGTATTAAATTCAAATCCCATAAAAGTGAGAAGACAAAAACAAAATAAAATCAACCATTTTTATCAAAATTAATGTCTACATAGTAATAAAATACGAGCCCTTAACCTTTACCATTGTCTGGGCTAATTCAGCAGACAACAAATTGATAATATTTTTTAATTATCGTTTTTCTCCAAGAAAACAGGATTTGAAAGTGCATGCTAGTTGTCCAAAACCTGTTTTCTGGACAAGATAATATAAAAATTAATATGTCGTCTGCTGAAGTTTTTACCCAGCATGCTTAGCGTTATCCTGTTGTTTAATAGAGCACATCTTCAAAGAACATACAATATACAGCGAGATTCAGAGGTTGATTTTTGTAGGCCACGCAGTACGCAATATGATAGTTATCCTAGATATTGGGAATTTTAATTTCATGGCAAACTTGTCCTAAAATCTGAACTACTCCCTGCTGACGTGTCTAAAACTATTGGATGAATGACAAACAGCGCAGACCCTGATCAGACGCCGCGGAACACGCGGCGTCTGATCTGGGTCTACACTGTTTGCTCAGGTCCGTCTATCCGAAAACGTAAGATAGATACTGTCGGTATTTTTTTTTTCTTTTTAGCAGAATTCAAAGTTTTAAAATGCAAATTTTAATTATCTAGGTTTCAAATGACGTGCAGGGTAGATCGTTCTCAAATGAATAAAAATATTGTTACCCCTAAAAAAGAGACAAAAGTCTTTCATACCTGCATGACTTTTATTGATAAGAAACGGCGCTATCAAAAAACCTTAAAGTTTTAGCCATAAAGCGCCAGTCACAACAGATATTTTCATACATATATCTCAAAGAAAATAAGTCCTAATATTTCATGTGAATCGTCTGCCAAGTAGACAATTCCAATGAAATGTCAAGACTTACATTCTTTGAAGATAATCATGAAAACAAAATTAAAATGTAGTCCGCTACAAGTTTTGATTGGCGCTTTAAGGGTTAAGTTCATAAACGCATTTATATGTGCACGTCAACAAACAATTCACTCGTTCGCCGTGTATTAGATAATAAAACTTTTATCAATATTGCTGACATTGGACTGGATTCAATACAAGTGCAGGAAATACATCTATGCGACACTGAATCCGGTCACTGAATTACAACATTTATGAAAAAGGGATTTTTTTTATTAGCGTCACTTGTTCAAAATCTGAAAACTGAATAAATATAAAAGTGCATTTTATTACAATGCAAGACGATTCGTAACAACCAAAGGCCATCTTAGAAAAAAAAAAAAAAAAAAGGTCTCACTGACTGTTTCATACAGAACACATTTATTTGGATGAAATGTCCAGCTGAAACTCTTTTAAAATACTGCTGGCTTTTAGCGCTGTAAAACCGGCTTTAGTGTGAAAACCGACTTTACATCACGAAAACATGCCTTTATAATGCTGACCCCCTTAAACCCCACTTTTAAATAGTAAAACTGGGGTTCACATGGGTATACATTATTGTTCTTATTTCTGCTCAAAAACATAGGTTGTGGGTACTCGTTAGAACCACCTCGCCTCGTATTGAAGAAAAAACTAGAAATGTGTCCGTATGACACAGATGCCCCCGGCCAGGTCTATCCTCACTCACGAGCAGGCATTTTGCAAAAAATGAAGTTGAAAAAAGGGCCATAACCCTTATAATAATTGGCAGATTTTACCCTAAATCGAACTTGACCATATTTTATGATTATAAACCTATGTATAAAATATGAATCCAATACAAAAATAAATCCTTAAAAAAATATCTGAAGGAAAACATCTTTTGAAGGTGAAAAAAGGCCGTAACTCCAAAAGTAATTGGTGCATTTTACCCTAAATCAAACTTGACCTATATTTTATAATCAATGCTTGTGTATAAAATATGAATCCAATTCATTAATCTTTTCAAAAGTTATGGAACGAAAACCATTTTCCAAAGTTGAAAAAGGGCCATAACTCCCAAAATAATTGGTGGATTTTACCCTAAAACATCTTTACAGGTGAAAAAGGGCCGAAACTCCAAAAATAATTGGTGCATTTTACCCTAAATTAAAATATGTGCCTGCTACATTAATGTTTTGCCCAGTCAAAATCACACTTTTATCAATATATGAGTTGCTTCATCAATGCTGTACATCACGAAAACATGCCTATATAATTTTGACCCCCTTAACCCCACTTTTATACAGTAAAACTGGGGTTGACAGGGGTATACATTATTTTTCTTATTTCTGCTTAAAACATAGAATGTGGGTATTCGTTAGAACCGCCTCGTTGAGGCGGTTCTAACGAGTACCCACAATCTATGTTTTAAGCAGAAATATGAAAAAATATCAGAATTTTTTTATCTGTAAATTTTCAGTTTTTGGAGGTGAATTTTTCAATATATTTGAGTAGGTGTGTTTTCGTAATGATGTAGTAAAAAGTCATTTTTTAAACAATATGCACGTTTGTGTCTGCTTTATTAATGCTGTGTCTAGTCAAAAGTCATTATTTTATCAATATATGTGTCTACTTCAATTATGTTGTGTCTAGTCAAAAGTATTTTTATTAATACTTGTGCCTGCTCAATTAATGCTGTGTCTTGTCAAAAGTGATTCATCTATCAATATACTCCTTCAATAATGTTGTGTCTAGTCAAAAGTCTTTTTATCAATATATCTGCCTGCTTCATTAATGTGGTGTCTAGTCAAAAGTATTTTTATCAATATATCTGCCTGCTTCATTAATGTTGTGTCTAGTCAAAAGTCTTCTTATCAATATATCTGCCTGCTTCATTAATGTTGTGTCTAGTCAAAAGTCTTTTCATCAATATATCTGCCTGCTTCATTAATGTTGTGTCTAGTCAAAAGTCTTTTTATCAATATATCTGCCTGCTTCATTAATGTGGTGTCTAGTCAAAAGTCTTTTTATCAATATATCTGCCTGCTTCAATAATGTGGTGTCTAGTCAAAAGTCTTTTTATCAATATATCTGCCTGCTTCAATAATGTGGTGTCTAGTCAAAAGTCTTTTTATCAATATATCTGCCTGCTTCAATAATGTGGTGTCTAGTCAAAAGTCTTTTTTTTTATCTATATGTGCCTGCTTCAATAATGTTATGTCTAGTGAAAGTTATCAATATAATATGATTGCTTCATTAATGCTGTGTCTAGTAAAAAGAACATTTTTTTTATCAATACGTATATGTGCCTGCTTTCAGTGTTTGATCATAAAATTTTGTGTCTAGTCGCAAATAATTCCTTTATTAGTATATAGTACTGCTTCATTAATGCAGTGTCTATTCAAAACAATTCCTGTAAAACACCATACTTTTTATAATCAACTGCTCCTGCCTGCGAACAATTTGCATATTAAAAACTGAAATATACACCTTTATGTTCCACATTCAAAAATAAACATTTTCTGAAATTATATTAAAATCTGCACAGCAGAAGTGATTTTGCATTCAGAGAAAACATCGCATGTACGGCTTTAATATTCCGAGGGTTTTCTACGACGTTGTTGCAAAATGACACGACTTTGTCGCAAAAATGATGTCATGAACTCACAGTGACTCACAATTAGTTATGTTTTCCTATTAACTTTTTTTTTAACCCTTTCACTCCTGCAGACAAAACCATACACCAGTACAAACAGTGCAGATCATGATGAGATGGCTCGTAACGTCTCATCAGGATCTATCCTGTTTTCCATGCTCTTGACTTACGACTGACATACCCTTTTTGAAACAATGGACATATCCAAATTCCAAGATGGAAGAATCCACCTCAGAAACTCAGGGGTGAAAGGGTAGCTACATTCGGATAACTTTTTTTGACAGAACATTATGATAATTGATCAAGAAATGAAGATACCGCGGGAAATATTTGCCAATATACTGAAAGAACATTACGAAAACACGCCTATTCAAATATATAGAAACTTACAACTCCAAAAACTGAAAAGTTTCAGATAAAAAAAACTCTGATATTTTTCATATTTCTGCTCAAAAACATAGACTGTGGGTACTCGTTAGATCCGCCTCGCGAGGCGAGGCGGTTCTAAGGATACTCACAATCTATATTTTTGAGCAGAAATAAGAAAAATAATGTATACCCCTGTAAACCCCAGTTTTACTGTATAAAAGTGGGGTTTATGGGGGTAAAAACTATACTGGCAGGTTTTCGTAATGATCACTTCTAATGTCAAGAGTAAATTGCTGACCGACTTCTACATATGTTCTACGATAGCTTGCTGGGGTCAGTGGTGGTCAGAATGCAATCACGGCGATAAATAACTTCCAGTTACCTCGGGGCAGGACACCAACAACGCAGACAAAATTAATATTACTTATTAACACGAAAAAACGTTTCTGTACCAATCAGTGAGTGATTAAGGATGATACTAGTACTGGTGTATACAGCAATTAGCCTAAATATGCGGGAGGTTATGTTTAATATACAGTGTAGACCCAGATCAGACAGAATGCGGTATCTGATATGGGTCTACACTGTTTGCGACTCATTTTACAGTTCATCACGAAAACATATCTATATAATTTTGACCCCCTTAAACCCCACTTTTATTTAGTAAAACTGGGGTTTACAGGGGTATACATGTATGTATACATTATTTTTCTTATTTCTGCTCAAAACATAGATTGTGGGTACTCGTTAGAACCGCCTCGTCGAGGCAGTTCTAACGAGTACCTACAATCTATGGTTTGAGCAGAAATATGAAAAATATTAGAAGTTTTTATCTAAAAATTTTCATTTTTTAGTGGTAAAATTTTCAGTATATTTGAATAGGCATGTTTTCGTAATGGTAGACATATATACGGGTAGTAAAATTTAGGAACACAGCGATAGTCACATATTTTCTTATTTCTCATGAAACATAGGATGTACACAGGCGCTTCCATGAGTACCCAGAACTGTGTTTTCATTGAAAAAGAAGAAAAACATCAATACTTTTCAGTTGAAAAAAAATCTGCTTCTCTTTAGTACCATAATAACCCTAAGTATTGGGACGGACAGGCCTTTGCAAACAGTGTAGACCCAGATCAGACGCCGCATATCGCGGCGTCTGATCAGGGTCTACACTGTTTGCCATACATAATTCAATAGTTTAGTCATAGCAGAAAGGACTATTTCAAATTTGAGGACAAGTATAGTAAATAGATAAGGTGTCCCATACTTAGGGTTATTACGGTAGTTAGGTAAACTGCAGCATTTTACATGAGCTCTTGGAACGAAACTGTACTGGGACGCCGTCACATCAGATGCAAGGTACTCAAGTGCACCAATGTCAAGGGAAAACTTGTTTTGACTATGAAGCGGCACAAAATTGACATGGTACGGTGGTAAGACATAACAGGATGTCGATTTTTGTTCACGTGTTGGTCACGAATGGGGTCATATGTTAGTCATCGACAGATAAATAAATGATCACATAAAATAGTTATCAAAGGTTGGCCCACAACAGGTAAAAACGCGGGACAAGGCGTCGTTTGCATATACTATTAGCCAAGGCCGTGATCAGCCTCAAGGCAGGCTGATCTGGGCTTTCTATACAGGTTGTAATAAAATAAAGTTAGAGAATACGTTTTCGTGCCTGATCAGGCTGGGTGGATGCGCCGGCAGTATTATGTCGGAATTAAAAGCCATTTTTCCTGAATACCTGACCAAATGATTATCATTCCGACTGATCGCCATCACCCTGCGTGATATGAAGTATTTGTAACCTACATTTCGGCTGTGAGATGTTTAACCGTTAAATTCAGCAGACGACAATCTGATGACATGTTTCTTATTTTCCCCAATAAACAGGCTTTGGCATTTCAGACAAAATGTAATTTGTATGAAATGTAAAAGCCTATTTTTTGGGAACAGTATTTGAAATTGTCGTCTGTTGAAATTGCTTTAACGTTTTGCATGCTGGGTAATTTCGCGTGATTTTTTTGTCGTCTGTGGATTTTTTTTTTTATTCTTATTATTTTTTTTTGAAATTATTAAAAAAAACCCCCATCTTTCAGGAATACCATCAGGGTGTCAAACAGTTTAGATCCAGATCAGGCCCGACATTCTGTCGGGCCTGATCTGGGTCCAAACCGTTTGCAAAGGTTATCAGCAGACGACTATAGTCGCCAAAAGCGGGGAAAGAATTAACCAAATTTTGGTGCTATCATGATTCCTGCAACATCTTAGAACTGTCTGGCTATTTCATTCTATATACGGTGCAATTTCTCTAGAATAACATAAAATTGGCTGCTAGAATATAATGTAAAGTCATTCAATATATTATTCAACTAGAAAACTGACGTCGGCAAAGGTCCCACTGGCGATTCTGAATATAAATGATTTCTTCATGTGCAGGGGGAACTGTGAGTTGCTCTGCAATACTTCATTTTTTCGCTTCTGTATGCTTGCCATGTATTGCAGAGCAGCCCCTAGTGATACATGGCAAGCATACAGAAGTGAAAAAGCCGGCCTCGGTGGCTCAGTTGGATGCGCCGTCGACTGGAGACCAGGAGGTCGCGGATTCAACCCCCGCCGAGGTCGGCAACAATCTTCCGTGGAGATTGATCATGAAATATTTTCTACGGTCATTCTCTCCCTTCCGCTGATTCAAGAAGGGCAGTTGTCAGTTTCTGGCGAAAGAATGTGCACAATACTGGTTAACCGCTTAGAGGACTAAGCTTGGCCAGTAAACGTGTGGTTAGGTAAACTGACCGCGCTCGACATGACCCCATTGGGTTGACTAGGCCGTAAAACCTAAACACAAACAAACAGAAGTGAAAAGATGAAGTATTGCAGGGCCACCCATAGTTCCCCCACCACATGAAGGTGTACCCAATGTGGTCTGCAAGAGCCTTTAAATACACTCCAAGAGATATACTTTTGACAAGTGACTCTTTCTTACATTAAAATGTAGGTCATAGGTCCCTGACACGCCTGTGTCAGTGACCTGTTTATGGTCAACTCCGCTTCAGAAAATGTATACCCATAGGATATAGCAAAACTGGTCAGTTCAGGGCATTCAGTACAAGATATTTTATACCAATATTTCCTTCACATGTGCATACCAATTCTGCCCCCAACATTACGAAAACACGCCTATTCGAATATATAGAAAATTTCACCTAAAAAAACCTGAAAATTTTCATATAAAAAAACTCTGATATTTTTCATATTTCTGCTCAAAACATAGATTGTGGGTACTCGTTAGAACCGCCTCGGCGAGGCGGTTCTAACGAATACTCACAATCTGTTTTTCGAGCAAAAATAAAAAAAAATAATGTATACCCCTGTAAACCCCAATTTTACTGCATGAAAGTGGGGTTTAAGGGGGTCAAAATTATATAGGCATGTTTTCGTGATAAAAAGTAGTTATAAGATAATCTGCAAGAGTCACTTCCCATTTCTATAATTAACCATTACTTTTAACCCTGGTCCTGCTGAACCCGGATATGCCGTGCCTTTGCAAACAGTGTAGATCCAGATCAGTTGGCTTCTTCAGAAGCCAACTGATCTGGATCTGCACTGTTTGTTATTAAGTATGTGAATCTGTATCAACAACCTGGATCAACTAATCTGATTGGCTGACAATTAAAAGTGGGCGTGGTATCTTAATTTATTCAGCATGACAAGGGTTAAGAAATGTATAAGCTAGTGCAAAACAATTTGAAACGACTGAGAATGTGTTTCTTTTTTTTTTCTTTCAAGTTGAGAATAAACTCTAACAGATCAATAATTTAAATGAAAAACCCAGATAGCAAACTTAGTCAGCAGACATGAACAGGCGTGCTAAGTGTGCTGGGCTTTCAAAACTGGCGTAGTGGCGTCGGGAAGAAGCAGGGTTAGGATATTGTTGTGCTAACAGTTTGGTATTTCATTGACCGGTTGAATCTTTGTTTTTATCTGTTACTTTGACGGCTGGTGCAACTGAGTTTGTTCACGACCTACTGTTTTAATTTTCTGATTTCCCTGTTTTGTGAGATATCATCTTCTCCACATAATGTTGATTACCCCATAATGTTAATTATATACACAATGTATTGATTTTTTTTTTTCAGGTAATAACAGAAAATGCTTTTGTATCTTTTATGAATATGTCATATGCCATCGTATATGTTTGTATTATATCCTCAAGGGCACCTATTGGAATTTTGAAATAAATCTATTCTATTCTATTCTATTCTATTCATAAATAAACACTTTTGTACATATCCTTTGGTAGCTCATGCTCCAGGTTACAAAGCAAAAGTATATATATATATATATATATATAAAAAAAATAAATAAATAAATAAAATAAATAAATAAAATCAATGTATAAAATCATTTTAACTGTGTACACCTTCTCCGTATGTCACTATTTCCTATATTATGTCTTATTAGTGTCTGCAAATATTTTGTCTGAAGGATAAATAGTACGATGTATATTACAACACAGATTTCTACTCTACTGCTGAAAATAGCTGCCCAGACAGGTGAGCCAAAGCGGGTAGAGACAAGCCCCAATCACTTTGGCTTGTCCTTTCTGGGTAGTTATTCAGATAACTAATTTTTCAAATCATTTGGATTAATACATATTTACATGTACTAGTACTGAGTCTTACTACAGATTTGTGTATGTAAAATGTTGTCATTGTGTATATTCGCCATCACACTGTTAAATGTTATGTCCTGATGGGCTTTATAGCCCTTTGGAGTTCTCAATAAAGATCTGTTCTGTTCTGTTCTTTTCTCTTTGCAGTCGAGAGAGGTAATTGCAGCCGACCGAGATTATATACAATATGATTATAATACCAGCGCCAACAATAATTAATAGCTGATAATCAATAATTAATAGCAATGCAGTATTTGAACCACACCAAGCGAAAATGTGTCTTCGCGAAACATGCATAGCTGGTATAGTTGGACGGGAGTGGAATTAAAAGAAGCAGTCTTGGTTCCCGGACTGAGAGATTTCCAGTAAATTCCAGGGCTTGTGCCTTGTCCGATTTCTAATAGTCTGACTGATGACCGAACCAACATGATCTTTGCATAAAACTAGAAACAGGAAAATCAACATTGCGATCGCCAGCCCAAAATTGCACCAGCGATGTCTGATCTTTCTGTCTTGTTTGCTTACTGTCTGATTGCTACAGACCATATATCAACGAGCAACAAATACTCTGATTAGACTGCGTGGACACGAATGCCAATAATTATCTTTTCCCAGACATTTATTCTCGCGGCGCAGCACACATGCGCCGTTACGAGAGACAATATATCATAACGCGAGAATATGTACCTTAAGGCAAGTTAGTGCGTACAACGAAGACACAGATCAGTCTGTACATGTATGTTCCGTGCAGTTTGATCAGGGTCTCTAATACTCACAAAAACTGTTGCCTCCCCTTATCTCAAACACTGATAACTCTAACTACTACTTAAAACAAACTTAATTTTGACAATAATAATTTAATCAATATGTTCTTTAAATTTCAACTTCTCAAACCACTGTTACCTCAAATTTAAGTCTGGTCTCTTGGAGTTTGAAATAGCGAGAGTCCACTATATGTCCTATCATGTCTGATGATTTTGTAAGCGGAAAACGATGGCCCTGATCAGACTGCGCGAATGCGCAGTCTGATCAGGGCCTTCGCTGTCCGTATATGATATGAAGACCCTTTTTCCGATGTTACGGCCGACCGGATTATCCAAAAGTACATTAATGACGTAAAGGTAAGAAATAATGAACCGGGTACATGTATGAAAACAAGCACCTTATCGTAATAAAAGTATCCAAGACAACAGAGCAGCCTGCGCATGCGCGGATGAATGCTAGATCAAGCTTCGCAGTTCAATTACAAATTTTACAAGCTTATAATATTGAGTGTGTGTGCGTGTGAAATACACAGTCTGACCTGAGTCTGCGATTATGGACGATTTGTTTACGTAATTCCTAAATCTTGGACTCCTCAAGCGAAAAGTTGTCTTCCTGCGTAGGCGAAATGCGGAGAATTTAGGTTTATTTATTTATTTATTTTTTGCATCTGCTTCGTCACAACAGTTACCATGCTATCGGCAGATTCAACTGCCGACATAGCGGTGATATTTTTCTTATTTTTCCTAGAAAAATAATCTGACACGTCATGCAAATTGTCCCCTAAGGAGACAATTTGCATGACGTGTCAGATCCTATTTGCTAGGAAAAATAAGAAAACATTTTCAAAATGTCGTCTGCTGAAAGTGTTTAGTAGCGTGGTTTTTACAGTAACCAAGCGATGCCAACTACCTGATCAGAAAATGCGGAAGCGCAGGCTGATCTAGGTGTTCGCCGTTCTTATACGTCTCAAAGACATATAATCAAATGAAGCACCCTAAGTTTAACCATAATCAGTCTATGGGCAAAAATCTAGCTGACGACCAATTGACGATATATTTCTTATTTTTTTTTACCAGAATATGATAGGCTTTGACATTTCATGCAAATTGTCTCCTGAGGAGACAATTTGCATGAAATGTCAAAACCTTTTTTTCTGAAAAATATATGGCATTTTTATTTTCCATTTTTTCGGCAGCTGATTTTTTTCCCCAGCACGTTAAACGTTAATAATGTGTTATTATTGCATAGCAAGCCGCCAAGTATTGTTATTTTGAGCATAAAAATGTTGTTTTCTTATTTTTGCATCAAAACAAGTTCTGAGAAAATTCCTGCAGATTCCAGAGCAAATTTTGTTAAAAGGAAAACTTCCGTTATTATTTAGTTGGACTGTATTTAACCTAACAGGCCTTGAACCTTTAACTATCAAACAATCAGAAAATGTTTAGAGTTGAGTTTTATGCCCATTCGATCCATTAACGTCATGCTGAGTGCGGTCAGCTAACCTTCTCACTCTGTTCCTAGGCAGGCACAGTCCAGTGGGCACATAACGTTAAAATGACGTCGTATCAACGTCGATGCGACGTCGCATCGACATTGATACGACGTCATTTTATGTTATGTGCCTGCTGGGAGGCCTCTATACGGTTAACCAGAATTTGTACACATACTTTGGTCAGTAAATAACAACTACCCTTCTAGAATCAGCGGATGGGGGAGATTGACCGTAGAAACTATTTCATGATCAATCTCTGGGAGATGCCAATTATGTGGCCGAGGTGTGGTTCGAAATCGCAACCTCAGGCTCTGCAGTCAGACCATCTACCGACTGCTCGGTCAGAGTATCTGAAAACTGCTAGTAAAAAGGGACAACAGTAAAAACGCGATGAAAGTAGCTCTTCAATAAGAGCGGTTCGATTTGGCTCTGCACCGTTTGCTCAAACATGTCTGTGCGGATACTTTGGGTAAATACATGTACGGATACACATTTCTGTCAGCGTTAAGGCAAATGAATACGCCATCAAGGGAAATAACTCATGACATGAAAATGTATATCTCCCTTCTCACTTGGAAGTTGGGTGTGGGCTACTTTTAAAGAAAAAATCAGCTGTCCTTTACTGGTAGCCTCAATTTTTAAAAGGATCTAAGCACTAGGAATCTAAATTACTATATCATGTAACAGCCGACTCCTTTCTGAAAATTACGTCCAAAAGTCAAGGATATGTCTAACCTTATCTCCAATTATTGGGGGCAAGCAGGCCTAGGCAAACAGTATAGACCCAGATCAGACGCCGCAAATGCGGCGTCTGATCTGAGTCTACAATGTTTGCCACTCAGTCCAGCAAAGTTTCGTTCTTCCATATATTCTCTAAGGGTAACCTTTATAGAGTTTAGACATATCAGCAGGTAGTAAATGGATGTTCAAATTTTAGGGCAAATATGGTAAGAATTTAAAGTGCCCCAATATTTAGGGATACTACAGTATTCCCCTTTCACAGAAAAAAGTCAATTACCTTTTCAGGTTCCGCTGTCCGGACAATGAGTGACGACCATTCCGGCCATTGGTCAACTATAACCTCTTTACCGGGAAGGAGACCATGCAGAAAACTGTTTAGAACATAGAAAATCTGAAAAACAAAATACAGAACAAATGAAAAATAAAAAGTGAACGACATATGATGTTTGTGTTGAGATTTTACGGCCCAGTCAGCCCATTCGGATCATGTCGAGCGCGGTCAGTTTTACCTAACCGCACTTTTACTGGGCAGGCTGTCCTCTACTGTGCTTTCGACATCTTTCAGAAAGTCGTTTTTTCCTTGGCGCTTTACACAGAAGAAATAAATTTGCAAAATTTTGTCATTATTTAATGCAAAACCATTTGTCGTAACTACTTATCCAAAACAATTTTCATTCAAGTAATTGTTTTTTTCTTTTTTTTTTTTTTTTTTAAATCAAATATTTACATATTTCCCATAGTAAAAATGAAAGCAAATCATGCAGAAATCTGTAGGGTAGGTAACTTGGAGGCTGATTTTTAATGAGTTTCGCTAGTTCAATTTTTCTGAAATTTTCACAATATTGTTGTAAAACATCCATAATTCAAATTCAGCAAAGAAAAGTAAAAAATCGTTTCTTAGACAAAAAAAAAAAAAAAAAAAAAAAAAAAATCCGAATACCAGTTTACGAGAAATTGCATAGGTCAGACCATTTTTTTTTTGCCATAAATTTAATTTTACGGTAAATATTTGAGAACAAAACACAGAAACAGAAAGGACAAATGGTTTCTGATAAGATATGGTCAATCAGAACAAAATATTTTCATTCAAAATAAAACGCCAAGCAAAAAACTTCTTTCTGAATGATGTCAAAAGGACAGTAAGCAATTAATTAGTATTGTGCACATTCCTTCGTATTATGGGAAACTAATACATCTGTACAGTAAAATTCTACTATTAAGGCCGTCTTTGGGATTGCCAAAAAATGATCTTATTAGTGAAATGGTCTCAATATTGTATATAGAATAAAAAGAAAGAAACATTTTTGTAGGCTGGCAAAAGCTACTCTTATTACGGAGTGGTCTTAATTTCGAATGGTCTTAATTTCGAGTGGTCTTGATTTCAAGTGGTCTTAATAGTGAAATTTTATTGTATGTAAAACCCGAGTCGATACATTCATACTTAAAAGAGGCAACTCTTTCAAAATGGTTTATCGCCCTTCTGAAAAGCAATCTACTCTAAAAAGAAAGAATTTGCTCCCAAAGGGGAGCAAATTCTTTCTTTTTCCAGTAGATTCCTTTTCAGAAGGGGCTTGGTGTGCAATAAAGCAGAACGCGGGGAAGTATGTATACAATGTTGAAAAGCAGTTGTCAGTGTAGAAAGAATGTGGGTACAATGTACCCGCTTAGAGAACTAAGCCTGCCCAGGAAAAGTGTGGTTTCGTAAACTGACCGGCTCGACATGACTTTGGACAGTGTTGACTGGGTCGTTTAACTCCAAACCAACCAACCAATGTTATATGTTTTCAAAACAGCTAAGTATGACCCGACCGTCTATCAAGAATTAATGACTGTATATACGAAATGCTCTATTATTTTCTTTTGTTCGGCTTTGAATGCTTCTATATTGATTGGGTTGAATATATTCTCAAGCCAAATATGCACATAAAATGTGTCTGCGCGTACAAGGTACTGTGCATGATTGCAAGGTAAACTAAGACGAAAATTCAACAAAGGGAAAAAGAACAATACATGTACATTTTGTATTGGTAATAAAACGCATATCGTGTTCTACCTAAGTTCCGCACTGTGCGCTTAGCTTTTTTTTCTTTTTCTAAATTACCAGAAAATAAAAGCACCGCAAGCATAATACCCCGCTATAGCAATTATTTGTTTATGTATTAAAAGTATCGTTGCGAAAATGTCTGGAAAGAAAATGACGGAGGGACAGATTACAATCCTAAACCAGATCTTGATAATATTAATGCATATAGCAAGTTTGGTTAAAAGGCCTTGTTATTTACTATTTATCATCCAGAAAGGAAAATATGGGCGTGTCTCGGGCAGATAACTCCGTTAGCATTTGACGAAATTTGCCCATTAGCAATTCTAAACCAGATCTCCTTGATGTCAATATATATAGCAAGTTTGGTTAAAATCCCTTTTTATTTACTAAAGGTATTGTCCGGAAACGAAAGTATGGGCGTGTCTTGGGCAGATAACTCCGTAAAAAATTGACGAAATTTGCCCATTAGCAATCCCAAACCAGATCTCCTTAATGTCAATGCATATAGCAAGTTTAGTGAAAATCCCTTGTTATTTACTCAAGTTATCGTCCGGAAACGAAAATATGCGTGTCTCGGGCAGATAACGCCGTAAATTTACGAAATTTGTCCATTAGTAATCTCAAACCAGATCTCCACAATATCAATACACATACCAAGTTTGGCGAAAATCCATTGATGTTTACTCAAGTTATCATCCGGAAACGAAAAACGGACGGACGGACGGACGTATACAGACGGACGGACGAACGGACAGACACACGGACGTCCAACGATAAACTATTGTGTGGCGGGGTATAAAAATGGAAGCACAATATCCACCTAATACATATAAAAGTACACTTTCATTGTAAAAAGATCACGCGTAGATTTTACCGTAAATACTGGCAACTGACTGCCAGTACATATACTGTAAATTTTTACGGGCGCCTGTACATTATTTACAGTAATAACTGCGCATGGTAGGGCAGTGTAGGGCAAGGTAGGTAACGTATAGGACATAGTAGAGGTGTGAGTTAACGCATCGTATCTTAAGCTTACACATCCTTACACCATCCTACGACGTAATTGCTGCAAAAGTTCCACGCTCCCTCGTTAAAATTTACGGTATAGGCGCAAGCGTACCTGGCACCACGCTATGAGTTTTACATTTCTAATCTAACAAAGGTAAAATACTCCTTAACTATTTTCCTACACATATTATCTCCCTTACCAGTCAATATTAACTGATCAGCCAAACCACAGAGAAGGACTTCATGAGAAGCATATCTATTAATGCTTATGCGATATTTTTCTCTGATTTTCTTTAGAAAAGCATTTTGTGTAATTATTTGAATTTGACGCAATTAAAATGAGTACCCTAGACTTATGTTTTTAATAAAGGAGTAGATAAAAATATACATGCAAACTGTCATCTGAAAACTACGACACTGCTCGACTGTGTCCTTATAAAAGTAAAAGGGTATGTGCGGTTATTCGGCAGAATATGGTAGTGATTACTTTAGTAAGTCCCACGTCACAACTTGCCAGCAAACAGCCACGTTTACAGTGGAAAAATCCTTATGAATCAGATACATGTAACAATTATTATATTGAAAAGTCGATTCTATTGAATACAATAATATATAGTTCGTGACACCAGTTATGATTGAGAAAACGGACATTCGGAGCATATATCATACAGAACTCTTGGAAAATATGTCTTATTTCTTCATGAAAACATACGTTGTGGGTACCCATTAGAAGCGTCTCGTCGAGACGAGACGCTTCTAATGAGTACCCACAACGTATATTTTCATGTTGAAATAAAAAATACCAATATTTTCTGGCTGAAAACAGTGTCTTTTGTTTAGCTACACTGTAAAAATCCCGTAGATTTTACGGTAAATACTGGCAGCAGGCTGCCAGCGCATTTACCGTAAATTCTTACGGGAGCCCGTAGAAATTTTGCAGGAATTACAATGGACCTCGTAGGATGGGGTAAGAATGTGTAAGCTTAAGATACAGTGCATAGCTCACATCCCTACTATGTCCTATACGCCGAGCGTTACCTACCTTGCCCTACACTACTCTACCATGCGTAATTATTACTGTAAATAATCTGCAGGCACCCGTGAAATTTACGGTACATACAGTGGCAGCCAGGTGCCAGTATTTACCGTAAAATCTATAGATTTTTACAATGATATGCTATATGGAGAGTGCACTCTGATCAGGGCCTCCGCTGTCAACTGCAACGTAACTGAATTACCAGTGGTACAATGTATATGTACTAAGTTTGGTGATAGGTTGGTGGTAAAATCCTGCTTTACATGCGGGTGGGGGTGGGATTTGTGTGTGTGTGTGTGTGTGTGTTTGTGTGTGTGTGTCGGGTGGGGGGGGGGGGGGGGGGGGTAAGGGGCATAATAGTATTTCTTCCGTTTCTGCACTGTCATTCGCTTTGTATCTGATCTATCTCTATTTCTCTTTTTCTTTTTTTCCTCTCATTTCATCTACTATATATTCTGTCCTTTTTTCATCTTCTCCGGGAGATGACACAAAATGAATCACAGAGGTTGACGTATGTATCGTTCGACAAGAATTCAATACATATACTAAAGATTACCTTGTGAATTTGATCATGCTGGTCAACCTTTTAGACATTATATATATATATATATATAGCCGCAAGAGCTTATTAGTCTTATATGCTACTTAATAGCCGTCAATACGTCTTCAGATCTTGTTTAATAACACGTCGGGCCCTGTGTAATTCACCTTATGCTGAGCCACGAGCAAATGGCTCTTTTGTACAAATGTAAACAGTGATGTCCAAGATTATCTTGTGTAACTGGCCAGGCTGGTTTAGATCTTTCAGATATACGAGCCAGCGAATGACAAAACCTACAAAATAGCATGTGCGCCCAGCGAAGACTCAGATCAACATGGGCATCCGCCCAGTCTGATCAGAGTATTCGCTGCCCACATGAAGAAAGCTTGGGTCCTTATCTACTCATTGAGCGCACAACTGATCAGACTGGGTCTTCGCTTGGCGCACATGCCGTTTTGTAGGTCGGTTTTGTCATGCACAGGCTCATATATAATCTTGGCTTAAACTGTTCGCTTTAGTACCAAAGAGCAATTTTCTCATGACGAAGTTTAAGGCGAATTACTAGACATTTCCAAGGGAAGTCGACGAGAAAGTCGTTGCGTCCCTTCTCAGTTTAGGGTAGTTAAGCTTAAAGGATCTACACCCTTTGGGGTAAGTTCTTGCCTTTTGATACACTTGGAATTGTTTTTGTCATTTTACACGGGAAGCAACTTTTGCAGTTTCCTATTTTTTTATTTTTTTTTATTTTATTTTTTATTATTATTTTTTTCTACAAACCAAGTCCCTAGGGAGCAAACTCTTTCCTTTTAGAGTAGAGCCCCTTTACAAAAGGGACAAAAAAGCGTTTTGACTAAGTCGCCTCCCTTGTAAGTGTACCCATTCTCCTTAAAGAGAAGGTCCATTTTAAAGAAAGATTCATAAATATAAGATCAAATTCTTTTCTGCTGGAATGATCTCCCTTTGAAAGAAGATATTTTCAGCTCACAATGTTTTCTCTTTACGTTAAATGTCAGTTTGGCCGCACCATGCGAAAACGTCTTCAGGCATATTGGACGGCGAAGGCCCAGATCAGCCTGCGCATCCGCGCAGTCTGATCAGGGCCTTCGCCGTCCGCGTACAGAATCATAGCACACTACAGAATATATCAACAGAATAAATACCCGGATGAGACTGCGCATACGTGGAATGAATCTTTACCTGCGCATGCTCGGAATTATCTTTTCGCTTAGCGCGGCTCAATTAGTTGAACTGTTTCCATGCATCTGTTACAAAATCAATTCTAGTCGAAACATGAGCAATCAGACCTTCGCTCGTATATAGGAAGTGCGCAGCTTCATGTCATGTACGTATCTGTGCATTTCTAAGCACGGTGCTCACTTCAGTCTAGAAGAAGTAATACATAATAAATGACGCAGGCCCTGCTCTAACCGCAAAAATATGCGCAAGCCATCCTAGGTCTACACTGTTTACGCGATCAGAACATTTTTTGCTTCCCACAACTCATTTAGATGTACAATAACGAGTGACGTAATATGAAAATACAAATCAATAGCGCATCGCCAAGGAAAAAAGTTACTTGAAATCTGATGCCATGTAGTCTGATCATAGCTGGTTACATGCTGGGTCAATCTGTCAGCAGTCGAAATTCTAAGTTGTTTTTTTTTTTTTTTTTTTTTTTTCACCGAAAGTAGGTTTTGACAATTTATGGAAATAGACTCCTGAGGAGCCAAGTTCCATGATGTGTTACATGTAAATGCTATTTTCGAGAAAAAATGAGACTACGATTAGCTCAGAGAGTGGTAAAGGTTAATGGGGGCACAGGGGCGGATCCAGGAGGATTTCTGGGGGTTCTATCTAATCATATTATCGTACTTACTCGACGTATTCAGACAGACAGGCCTATGCAAACAGTGTAGACCCAGATCAGACGCCACAGGGTCTACACTGTTTGCCACTCACCCCATAAATGCATAAGGCAAGGGTTCAATGATAATAACGATGATGATGAAAGCCCACCCAGAGTACCGCGCTGATATCGGGCTAAGGAGGGGCGAAGCGGGACTGGTTAGGTGGAGACAACTGCTGAACGAGTCCAGTCTTCAACCGACCTTTCGGTTCAGAAGACGAAGCGAAAAATAAATTTTCATGATGGCTGCCATGGCGGCCATCTTGGGTTTCCGACTGGAACGATTTTAGCTATCTTTGATTTACATTTACAAGTCACCCTAATGCTTCCTGTCAAGTTGAGTCAATTGGCCTTTCGGTTCAGGAGAAGAAGCGAAAAATAGGCGGCCATCTTGATTTCCAATCGGAATGATTTTAAGCTATTTTTGATTTACAAATCTACATGTTTCTTACCAATTCTCGAGTCAACTGGCCTGTCGGTTCAGGAGAAAAAGCAAAAAAATAGATTTTCAAGATGGCCGCCATTGCGGCCATCTTGGATTTACGATCGGAACGTTTTAGCTAGTTTTGTTCCTCAAGTCACTCCGATGCTTTCTACCAAGTTTCGAGTCAAATGGCCTTTTCGTTCAGAAGAAAAGAAAAATAGATTTTCAAGATGGCCGCCATGGCAGGGCAGCCATCTTGGATTTTCGATCAGAACGATTTTAGCTATTTTTGATGTACAAGCCACCCCGATGCTCCCTACCAAATTTCGAGTCAACAGGCCTCTCGGTTCAGGAGAAGAAGGGTAAAATAGATTTTCAAGATGGCGGCCATCTTGGATTTCCGATAGGAACGATTTTGCCTATTTTCGATCTACAAGTCACCCCGATGCTTCTTACCAAGTTTCGAATCAAATGGCCAGGGGCGTAGGAGGAGTAGACTTTTAAAGCAATGGTTGACGCCGCACCACGGACGACACACGACGGACATTGACTGACCACTGGTGAGCTAACAATTCGAGGGGGTGGTGTAAACTTGTTATTTTTTGGTATTTAATTATTCATTTTATTAAAAATGACGCGCGGTTTGATTTCATTGGTCAGTGATAACCACGAGGACAATAGCCTTAAGGAAATTTTGGCGTATGTATACTATAGATGGATTGCCAACAATCGACTCAAAAAGCGCCTTTAAAGTATCGCTTCGCTATTTCGCTGTTCACCGAAATTGTGTTGCTCGGAAGTGCAAAGTCCCTGGCAGTATGGAGGGGGTGGAGTGGGAGAGGGGGGTGGGGGGCGGGGGGGGGGGGTCAGATGCCCGGTTTCTTCACTGTTTACAGACAGCATAAGGCATTTAGGCGTGATTTTCACCCTTCACTGCGATTGTTGGACAGTGTTTTTCGTACAAAATGCTAATCACAAGTGCAGCAGACGACATGTTGACTGCCTCCGGTTTTCAGTGTAAATATGTCTTGATATTAAGTGAATCATCTTTAAGGCAGAGGCAGACGATTCACGTGAAATGCGAAGTCTTATTTTCTCTGAATAAAAATAATGAACCCGATACAGAACGCTTCGTGCATATGGGTTACATTAAGCGTGAAATGCTAAGTCAATACTAACACACCTACAGAACGCATGGTGCATAAGGGTTAAAAACTGATTATTGATTTGTGTAACAACACAAACGTGAGCCGCGCAGCGTTAAACGAAAAAACCCCTGACCAGACGTCCTAAAATTAGAACATCCATTTCACTACTGTATAATGGCAAACAACGCAGACATTGATCAGTTGCCGCGTTCTGTGGCGTCTCATCTGTGCCAACACTCTTTAATCAGGCTTGTTTGTCCGAATAGTTAAGTTAAATTCGGCGTTATCGAAACCTAAACAGCCTAACGTATTAAATAAGTCCATTTTTAAACGTGTTCATGCATCCGAAAAAAATCTGGATAAGTGGCATAATACTCCACATAATGCTTAGATCACAGCATATAATAAAAATCCTACAGCGTACAACCTTTTCACCACAGAATATAACGAATTTTTCTACTACATATATCGGATAAACCCGCCGGGGGGTTTGGGGGGTGGGGGGGGCAGTGGTGTAGGGGGCTGTAACTTGGGGGTAATTCTGGTACGGGTGTGCGAGTCAGTATTTCGAAACCTACCCAATTCATATACCTGGCCTTTGAAAATCGGACCTATTCATATACTTTATCGTCCAAAATGTTGACCTATTCATATACTGCCCTTTGATGTATTATATCTATTTATTGCTGGTAGTTAGACAAATATCGCAGTCAGTTTATCGAATCCAAAGAGAACGAGCAGCCCGGAAAAATCTCTGAGTGAAAAAGTATACACATGTACCGGAATGTCAGATAAGTGGGGTCTTTCACATGTGAATCAAGAAAAATCGGGTCAGTCATATACTTTTGTTGAAAAAAGGGGGCTATTCATATACCTGGCAGCGCTGAAAAAGGGGGCCATTCGGCACGCACATCCATACTATGTCACCCCGCCACCCCGCCACCCCCGAGGATAAACCACGTCATATAATGCTTAGACCACAGCATATATGGAAACAAGAGGCCCACGGGCCACGGTTCGCTCACCTGAGTGACAAAGCCACTGCAGACATGCAGATGTTATGCAACATTTTTCCAATCCTATCATCGCAACTAATGAAAATATCATCATTTGAGCAGTTCTTAGTTTTGAAGAAGAATATATGGGCCTGACAGTAAATGGAGCATGATCATTTGAATAAACTATCAATCACATTTCAACAGAAGGATCAATGTGAAATTTGATGGAAATTGGCTAAGTGGTTTCTGAAGAATCATGATTTTATACATGTAAACAGCACAGTGGCAGGGAAATATTATAAATATAAACCAGATGATGGCCATCTTAGATTTCCAATCAGAACAATTTTAACTACTGTTGGTCTACAAGTCACTTCGATACTTTCAATATAAATGTATATGGCCCATACAAATGGGGAAGCAATTTTGACCTTGGAGGTAAAAAGGTCAAATGTGAACATAGAACCATCATTTTAGCAATTTTGGTAGAGCTCCTGTCCCCCATAATTTGTGCAAAGATTAGGACCCGGGGCTAATTTGGTAATGGAGAAGAAGATTTTTAAAGGTTTTTACCATATATGGGCATGGCAGCCATTTTGATTAATGGACCATACCCATTATAGCAATTTTTCATTCTCCTGCCCACGGAGGCTCCGCATGAAATTTGAGCAACACTTGCCCGGAGGCTTCAGAGGAAAAGCCATTTGAAATTATCAACATTTTTTCCATACAAATGTATGGGGCCCATACAAATGCATACAGAAGCAAACTTGACCTCGCCGTAAAAAGGTTAAATGTCAATGTATGGCAATTATTTTAGCAACTTTGGTAGACCGCCCGTTCCAGACGATATATGCAAAGATTCAGCCACAAGCCATCCTCGGTTTTGGAGAATAAGATTTTTAAATGTTTTTTTCCCATACAAATGCATAAGGAAGCAAACTTGACCTTGCCGTAAAAAGGTCAAATGTCAATGTATGACCATTATTTTAGCAACTTTGGTAGACCCCCTGTCCCCGATGATTTATGCAAACATTCAGCCCAAAAGCGTCCTCGGTTCTAGAGGAGAAAAATTTTTTAAAAGTTTTTACCATATATGGGCATGGTGGCCGTTTTGGTCAACGAACCGTGACCATTTTAGCAATCTTTTGTCCCCCCCTGCCTAAGGAGGCTCCATATGAAATTTGAGCAAAAATGGCCCAGAGGCTCCAGAGGAGAAGTTGTTTGAAATTCTGAACATTTTTCCCATACAAATGCATAAGGAAGCAAAATTGACCTTACCGTAGAAAGGTCAAATGTCAATGTACGACCATGATATTAGCAATTTTGGTAACCCTCCTGTTCCCAAAGATATATGCAAAGATTCAGCCATCAGGCATGCTCGGTTTTGGAGAAGATTTTTAAAGGTTTTTCCCATACAAATGCATAGGGAAGCAAACTTGACCTTGCCGTAAAAAGGTCAAACGTCAACGTATGACAATTCTTTTAGCAGTTTTGGTAGACCTCCCGTCCCCGATGATTCCTGCAAAGATTCAGCCCTAAGGCATTCTAGGTTCTGGAGGAGAAGATTTTTAAAGGTTTTTACCATATATGGGCGTGGCGGCCATCTTGGTCAACCACCGTGACCATTTTAGCAATTTTTTCGTTCCCCCACCCTAAGGAGGCTCCATATGAAATTTGAGCAAAATTGGCTCAGCGGCTTCAGAGGAGAAGTCGGTTGAAAAAGTTAACGAACGGACGACGGACGAAAAGTGATCACAATAGCTCATCCTGAGCAGAGCTCAGGTGAGCTAAAAAGCACAGCATATAACACTGAGACCACAGCATATAATAGGAAAGCACTCCAAATAATCAAGTTTATGCGCGTAAGACAGTTCTGGCGTTCCATACAATGGGTTCACAGAAAACTGTTATGAGAAAAATATAGATTCTTTTTGTTGTCAAAAAAACAAACAAACAAAAAACAAACAAAACAAACAAACAAACAAACAAAAAAACAGGAACAAAACTCTCAGCAATAACTACGGCTGAATAATGCAATAAAGCTGCAAGAATTGGAGAAATGTCAATATGTAGAAAGCTAAGCGAAACACTGCGTGGGCGGTGGTAATTCTGTAGTGAAAACAGAAACATAGTTCGCATCTGGATAGAACCAGAAGAGGGTGCTGTTAAGCCGGTAACACAGCAAATTACTAGAACCGGCAAAGGCGCTTATATGTTTTAACCATCATAAAGGACCGTATCACTGTCATAATAGCCAAACCAAAAATTTAAAAAACAGTTGCTTATCTTCACAGCGTACGCAGATAACTTTGGAAGACTCCGATGAAAGATGGTTGCGGACACATGACCTGGGACACACTAACGCACGCACTAACGGACACTGGTCATTTCTATAGCTCCACCCATCCTCCGCCTGTGGCGGGTGACAATAAATAAAATGGCAGTACCGTTATGGATTTAGACTGAAGTATGCACTGAAACCACCGGTTACAGTTTCAAACGAATTCTGTTCACGTTTTCGCTGATTTAGTCTGTTTCTACTCTGGTGGAGAAAATGATAATTTTCACCCCCTTAAATCCCACTTTTATATAGTAACGGGTTTACAGGGGTACACATTAGTTTTCTTCTGCTCAAAGTATAGATTGTGGGAACTCGTTAGAACCGCCTCGCCGAGGCGGTTCTAACGAATGCACACAATCTATGTTTTGAGCAGAAATATAAAAAATATGAGTTTTTTTATCTGATTTTTTTTTTACTTTTTGGAGGTGAAATTTCTATATAGTTGAACAGGCATGTTTGAACAGGTATATTTGAATAGGCATGACGCGAACACCGATGGCTCGCTTACCGTAGCTGATCCGAACTCGTTTTTGAGTCCCTACGAAATTCTCCCGACAGCTAAAAGAAAACCCCAATATTTAGGGATAGTTAAGGGGTTTTTCTTATTATTAAAGTGTATGTTGTGTTTACTAATTTAAATCACCTCATCGAGCGATTATATCGCCTCATCGAGCGATGCCAATGGGTCTCAACATACCATTATATTACCGAAGATCGAAAAAGACATATCCCTAAAGTATCCATTTTTGCCCCCCCCCCCTGCCTTGGCGTTCTGATTTAACGTCAGTGGCCCGACTATCCATGCCTAGAACAAATTTCCTTGGTCCCAAAAATGTTCGAGCCATTGAAGTTTGATTGTATATAAATCATAGCTCTTGATAAGGCGCTTTTTTCCAACCCAAAAGTATCCATATTTTTCTTATTTCTCCACAAAAACATATGTTGTGGGTACTCATTAGAAGCGCCTCACCGAGGCGCTTCTAATGAGTACCCACAACATATATTTTCATCGAGAAATAAGAGAACTATTTACCTGATACCCACTCTTATCTAGGCCTATGTAAATGTAAATCATGGAAGAACTACAACGTGTTACGCGCTTATGCGTATTGCCCATTATCTTTAATCACGTCACTTTTACAAAATATTCAAAACGTCTGAAAACACTCTTTCTAAAACATTTGTTTTCTTTACGTATAAAAGCAGCTGTCGCAATATTCAAAAAGTACATATGTAACGTGTAAAAGGTTCGCAAAAATGCCAGTTTGTCCATTTAGCTTTTGGTCAATTCTCGCCCCTTGTTCAAAACATTAATTAACCCTTTTTATGCCTGGCGTCCCATAAAAGGGACAATGGCAAACAGGACTTTTTATGAAATATGTTAAAAATAAAAACTAACCAGACACCCCTTTCTACTGGAAATGGATCGGTCCAAAGAGTGAAGGTAGAAGAGTCCGTTCAGCATAAATAGGTTAATATTGTAAAACTCGCTGTCCGAAAACCTGCCTTAAAGAACTGATAAACTTTCTTTTCGCAATATCCGCCAGGAGAGACAACTTTTAGTAAGTTTGTTTACTATACAGCACGACAAGTTCCTTCCAGCTGAAAAGAGGTCTACTCTAAAAGGAAATAATTCGCTCTCTGGGCCACGCCGTGAGAAAATGTACCTCTTATGTACCCCGGGCTAAGACTCATATCAGCATGCGCATCTGCGCAGTCTGATCCGTCTTCGCTGGGCGCTCTTTGAATAGGTAAGGATACAACATTTCATGAAGCGGACAGCGAAGACTCAGATCAGCCTGCGCGGATGCGCAGGCTGATCTGAGTCTTCGCTGGGCGCAATTGCGTACATCTCGCACTGGAGCTCATAAATGACGAGATGCTGAAATAGACTGTGGCGTACGTTGGCCAAGAGTGAATCAACAATAAACAGCGAATTTTGTACACATGATATATTTTTACACAGTCAACAATAACTACCCGACCAAGGCGGGGTAATAAAACAATATGTATACACCGACGAAACTGATACCGGTGTTCAAAATGTGACCAGATCATAACAAAAGTTATACCCTTGCATTTAGAGCTATGTGAACCATGGAGGCAAGCAGTCTTTGACACAAACTTAAAAATATTTCGCAAACCTGAAAGAGATTGATCCAAGGATGCTTCAAGTGAAATTTGCGCTCCAGTCGTGGTGATAAGTTGGCGTTTACGTCCCTTTCTACATTATTTAAGTCACGTGGAGATGATGGAAGACTGATAATAAAATGATCTGTGCAATGAAGTACAGTTATAACTTGAATTCTGCCTCCAGCGGGATTCGAACCCGGGATCTCATGATTGATTGGAAGTCGGGAACGCTAAAACCACTCGGCCATCCCGACGCTTCTAGCTCATTTGGAGAAACAAGTTATAATGTTTTAACCCAATGGCCATATAGGATTTTATAATGTACGATCATGGTGGTCATAGTTTTTTTTTCTTTTTGCCAAACTTCAAAGTTCTTGTCCCAAGAACGCTCCACACGTAACATGGTTACAACTGGCAAATCTGTACCATTTTCCCATTATAAGTCTATGAGACCTTTCGGCTGTCATGGAAACAAACCAAAATGTTCCATCGACATGAATTTCACAAACTTCAATGCACAGTACGCAGGATTTTTTTTTTATCTATTTAGCTTCCACTTAAATCTATAAAAAGAACAAAAATCAGAGTTGAAACTCATCATAGAACAGCAATGTACAGTGTACATTGTAGTTTACATGGTTGCATACGCCATCCCCGCCCAGCACCGGGTAAAGCGGAAGCGCTTTCCAAGATACCGGAAAATACCTAAGTGGTTTCGGAGAAGATTTTAGTGTGGACGGGCGTGTCCTTCCATTATATGTGGTAAAAATAGGTGCAAGCAAAAGTATACATTGAAATCTCGTTACAAGGATAGCTAGCATTGGTTCCCAAAGATGTTGCCATTAAACTGAATTTGCTGTTGTACAATATATTTATATGATTGAAATGTAAGAAAGGTCTTGTTTTATTCTTATTTCCTCATAGAATATATGTTTTGGATATTTGTTAGAATCGCCTTGAGGTGATTCTAACAAATATCCAAAAACATATGTTTCTTCGAAGTATTAAATACAGTATTCTTGCATAATTTGTGACTAATTCTTACCTCTTAAGCGCGAACATTTCGTGACAGTTAAAGTGTCATTATAACGAATCAGTTTGTCGTTGTATCGAATATCGGTAAATAGAGGGTTGTCTGTTTATTATTGTACATATTCTAATACTTTTGCAAATTTTAAACCTTTCGTCAGTTTGTGTATTATACTGCATAAGTCTGTCTGAATCATAATATCTTTAGTGTTCCTCATACCTCTAATAACACAATCTTGGATGACGTCATATCCGGTTCGCCATCTTGGATGACATCCGGTCGGCCATCTTGAACACGGCTTAAATAGCAATAGATAAGACAGCTTATCCAGATACATATTTTTTTACTTCTCCACGAAAACATGTTGTGGGTACTCAACTGAACCACCTCACTGAGGCGCTTCAAATAGCCTCCACAAATTATGTTTGCGCCAAGAAGAAAAATGTCAACATTCTTGCGCTGACATATAAAAGGCTAAGCTTACTGAAAGTAAAAAAAGATTACGTCAGCAATAATTAAATTTGATTTTTTTTTTTTTAAGAGCAGAAAGGTGAACAATGTCCTGATGCTGACATTTATTTAAATGATGCCGCTTGTCAAAGCAGTGGAAAGTACACGCAACTTCAGTAGACCCGAGGTCCTGAGAAATAAGTATCGTAGTGAGCCTAAAACTTTGGGGCTTCCACTTTTGGAGTACTCACAACATACGTTTTTTATGGATAAAGGAGAAAATAATGTCAATACTTTTGGCTGAAAAGAATGTCCTATCTGGAGCTATGGGCCACTCTTTTCGAATATTTGGGTTAAACACATTATAACAGACAGTTCACAACGTTTGTTTAGTTTGTGTTGAGGTTTTACGGTCCAGTCAACCCAATGGCGTCATGTCGAGCGCGGTCAGTTTACCTAACCATTCTTTTACTGGGCAGGCTTAGCTCTCTAAGCGGTTAACCAGTATTGTGCACATTCTTTCGCTAGAAACTGACAACTGCCCTTCTTGAATCAGGGAGAGAATGACCGTATAAAATACATGTATTACATATCAAATCTTCACGAAAGAATCTTGCCGAGTGAAGGCGATCTTTCTATAGCTCTAAGCACTATACGATCACTGCGTGTCCAAATTAGCCTGTGCGTCCATGAAGCCTGGCCAGGGTTTGCTTATTTACTGATATATTCTACAATATATTATGCAAGCGCGAAGCGAAGGCCCAAATCAGCATTCGCGCCAACAGAGCCTGACCAAGGCCTTCTCAATTCGTTGTATTGTATATTATTCTATTAGTAGGCAACGAAGGCCTTGATCGCACTGCGCGAACAGGCAAGCTGACCTAGGTCTTCGTTGCCTGCATAACGAATAGGACCTCTTGTCTAGCGTCGAGAATTATGTGTCTTAGCATAGCTCCAGATATTTGGGGGTATCCGGTATACTTTCCACAAAACATTTTTCTTATAGGTTCACAAAAGGATATGCTGTAGGGAACCACAACGTATGTTTTCGTGAAAAAAATATCAAAAAAAAAAATATCAATATTTTACGGTTGAAAAAGCACCATATCTGTATTAGGGTATACTACACTATCCAAATACAGCGAACCCTCGTTACAACGACAGCATTTGTTCATTAAAATGAATTTGCTCTTGTACAGATTACTTAATGAGCAGGGCCCAGTTGTTCAAAGCGTCGTTAGCTTAACGAGCTCGTTAAGGATCATTTCGTTAACTGTTTTAGCGGATTCAATATATAATATTCTGATATTTTTTGCTGAAAAAATGTGGGTAGCTTTTGCACTGCAAAAGCTACTAACATTTTTTCAGCAAAAAATTTCAGCATATTTGCGTACATGTATCTCTCGATGTAAATTTTAACGAATCGTTAACTAGTGACATCGATAGCTTTGAACAACTGGGCCCAGATTGATATGTAGGAAAGGCCTTATTTTGTTCTTATTTCCTCATAGAACACGTTTTGGATATTTGTTAGAATCGCCTAACTGAGGCGATTCTAAGAAATATCAAAAACATATATTTCTTTAAGGTGTATGTATTAAATACAATATCCGTGCAAAATTTGCGGCTTATTGTTACATCCTAAGCGAAGGTTTCGTGACAGTTAAATTGTCATTATAACGAATTTTGTCGTTGTATCGAGTTTCGGTATGAAGAGGGTTGTCTGTATTTATAATAGCTTTGTCTAGCTTTAAGTATCAGTTGAAAAAAACACAAAATAATTCAATAGTTCCAACATACTACAAAGTTGGTAGTAGATACATCTCAGTCCTACATGCAAGAATTAGAAACAACTGTATAGTAATTTATCTTATGATCTATATATTAATCATCTGTCACCAAGTCCTACATGCAGCTGTTCTGAAGAAGTTGAAGATGCAGAGCATTATTTCTTTAGATGCTCACACTTTATCAATGAACGAACTGCACTGTTTCGATCAACGAGGAATTTCAACCCACTAAATGTTAATAAACTTTTGTTTGGAAATGAAAATCTCACACCAGAAGAAAATGTTACTATTTTCAAAGCCGTCCAAACTTTTATCAAGGACACCAGAAGGTTCACCGATTAGGCTGCTGTTCACTAAGGCCAGTATGACAATTCATCTTATGACATTCCATTCCATTATCTTATTATTTATTTGATTAGTATATTATTTACATTATTATACCTTTCACTCCATCACCTTTTCGTATTTTTGTAGTGCTTACATGTTTACTTTGCCATTATCATGTGTCTGAATATTGCTGTAATGAAGTTCTGTTAGGGGAGGGCCGTAACTAATGTTGGCAGAACTTGTGGCCCGACCCTATTGCTTGTTTAGATGCAATAAAATATGTTTAAACTATTTATAATATGAATTTAGAAGTACCGCATTGACCCTACGAATTCAGATACATTCATTACGAAAACACACCTATTCAAATATATTGAGAATTTTACCACCAAAAAATGAAAACATTCAGATTAAAAAGTCTGGTGTTTTTCATATTTCTGCTCAAAACATAGATTGTGGTACTTGTTAGAACCGCCTCAGCGAGGCGGTTCTAACGAGTACCCACAATCTATGTTTTCGAGCAGAAATAAGAAAATAAATATATATCCCTGTAAACCCCAGTTTTACAGTATAAAAGTGGCATCACGAAAACATGCCGAGGCGGTTCTAACGAGTACCCACAATCTATGTTTTGAGCAGAAATATGAAAAATATCAGAGTTTTTATATGAATTTTTTTCAATTTTTTGGAGGTGAAATTTTCTATATATTTGAACAGGCGTGTTTTCGTAATGGAGGTTTAAGGGGGTTAAAATTACATACAATGTAGGTGTGTTTTCGTGATGATTTGTTTTACCAATCTTGTCCTATAATTCGAACAATTTCATTACCTACTGGTGCTTCTAAAATTGATGGATATGTGGCAAACAGTGTAGAACCCTGATCAGACGCCGCATTCTGCGGCATCTGATTTGGATCCTATACTGTTTGCTCCGGCATGTCTGTCCAAATACTAAGAGTAAAATATGGTAACTACCCTGAAGTACATTTTCTTTGGCCAAGATGAAAATTTGGCAAGTTCTCATAGCCGTAAAAGTCAAAATACTTGAAATAGGAAGATAAGCTTTGAACAGTGAATGACGTGATGACTGAACTTTTGGCCCAATGTTAAAATTTGGCAATCTCACACGAAATATGAGTTGTCAGGCAAAAATGATCTTATCTAATATCAGAATGCTTAGAATAGCCTCTGTTTAAAGGCTCATTTATCATTTGCCTGCAGATTACATGGTACATGTATACAGTTTCTTGGCATGTCCTCTTTAAGGCAGGCAGGGATCGAAGGCCCTGATAAAAGTGTGCGGATATGCAAGCTGATTTGAGATTTAGGTTTTCACATTTGTACTTCAGCATGACAGTGACTTTATAAAGTGTTTTAATCCATTGTATATTACTGCTGACCCAATAACCAACTAATCCATTTAAATCCGATTATAGTAGCACATTGTTTTGTATTATAGCAATGAAGTGGTCAAGATCCAAAAAAAAAAAAAAAAAAGGCACCGTAGTTGGAAGAGATTCCGACGATACGGTGTTTGTCTGTATTGAGGGTTTACGGCCTAATAAACCCATTGGGGTCATGTCGAGCGCAGTCAGTTTACCTAACCAAAATTTTTCCTGGGCAGGTTTAGTCCGCGGTTAACAAGTACCTGCGCACATTATGTCACCAGAAACTGACAACTGCCCTTCTTGAATTAATCAGCGGAAGACAGAGAATGATTGTGTTGGGTTTTAACGACACGTCAACCCTTGTGGGTCATTTTGTGCCGTTTCCAAGAGAAAGGGAGAAATGAGATAGATGAGATGAAAGAGAGGGACAGGGAAGAAAGAGGAAAATGGATGAAAGTGAAGAAACAGATGAAATAAAAACATTCCTCCTGACCCCCTCTACCCTTACCTGCTACAAGGATAGCAGGCCTTGCTCAACTGAAAGCCAATATCAGTTGGACGCCCCAGTGACGTAAGATAAACAACCCCACCACTCCCCCCACCAACCCCACCGGGTTGACCGTAGAATTTTTTTCATGATAAATCTCCACGAAAGAATGTTACCGAACCCGCAGGGGATCAAACCTGCGACCTCCTTATCTCCAGTCGGACGCGCATCCCCCCCCCCCCCCCCCGAGGCTGGCTCCGATACGGTGTATTTTTCTTATTTCACCATGAAAATGTTCAAAGTATTTTAAATCGCAGGTCACTATGTGGGTAGCCAATGATCCATAGCGTTTTCAAGCAGGCGGTGATCAGACTGTGCGGATGCGCAGGCTGATCTGTCTTCGCAGAGCGCACATGGAATATTGTTACCCCGGCTCAAACTGCTACATGTGATGCTGAACGTGGGAAAAAGGCCTTTATGCCAAATGCGAAAAGCGATGGTCCATACGAGCGTGCGCCTCCGCGCAGTCCAATCAGGACATTCTGTGTTCCATGACATATACTGTAACATCCATTGATTTTGTAAGCGCACAACGAAGGCTCAGATCAGCCTGCGCATTTGCGCAGGCTGATCAGGGCCTGCGTTGTCCGCAGATTGCATAAGGACCCTTTTCGTGCGTTGAACATCACGGATTAAGGTGTCAATGCCACAAAGTACATGTTTTGGGAGGCAGGGATGATAGACATACATGCATGTTGTACATGTAAGAACTCATCGCTGAGGAGCTTCTAATCAGACCTCAAAACCTAGGTTTTCAGGGAGAAATAAGAAAACATTTTTTTTTCTTATATCTCCCTATTAACCAGGGCTATGAGGAAATTCTGAGCAGATTTCATTTCCGATACACACTTTTCCTTTAACATGAACATAAATCATTTCAATATAATGTTTAGTAAACTAGAAAAAAAATCAACCTCCAAACTGCATTTCGTCCATCACCCTGCCTCCTAAAACATGTACACTGTTTCAATAACACATTTATACATGACGCCCAACGCATGAAAAAACCTTTATGCAATTTGCGGACAACGCAGGCCCTGATCAGCCTGCGAAAATGCGCAGCTAACTTGGACCTTCGTTGTCTGCTTACAAAATCAATGGATATTGTCGTATATGTCATGGAACAAAGACTGTCCAGATCGGACTGCAAGGAGGTGCACGCTCTTCTCGACCTTCACTGTTCGCAAATAGAACAAGGGTCTTTTTCCCCCACGATGCGCATCACAAGTAGCAATAAGAGCCGAGGTACAGCATTTCTTACAATATTCCATGAGCGCTCTGCGAAGACTCAGATCAGCCTGCGCATCCCCGCAGTCTGATCAGAGTCTTTGCTGTCTACTTGAAGACGCTATGGATCCTTGGTTACCCACAGAGTGATCTGCGAATAGTCTGATCAGACTGCGCGGAAGCGCAGGCTGATCTGAGTCTTCGCTGGGTGCATATGCAATCCGGTAGGAAATAGTGTGCCCTTCACTCACATACGGATATGACCGTGTAAGTAAGACTTTCATACAGCTATTACTAATATTCTGCCTCAGTTATCTATTTATGCCGTAAGAATGCCCAAGACTTCAAGAATATGTCAATTCGTTTCGACGTTTTCGTGATAAACCTTTATAAAATACTTAATAGACGCAGTACACGAGTCGCGTAACTCTGTCTTTGAATTTCGATACATGTTTATTTGTGTCAAGTTCTATGGAAACCCGACAAGGGTCATCTGACCTTGAAATGGATCAAGGAGATCCATTTCGTAATGAGCTTATGCTTTCTTCTGATTCCATCTTTTGGGTACAAGTCGTGCTATATAATGTGCAGGTATAATCATTGCTCGGGAGAATCATTGTATATTTTAAACAAAATATGTTTAAACCAAATGGGTTAACATGGTCGGGATGTAGGTCGGTACAATCACTCGAGAATATAAAGAACTTTTTAATTGTAGATTCTGAAATGAGAGCTCATTTAGAAGCCAAATAAAAGATAAAAAAAAAATGTATTGACTATTTCGGTGCCAATTTTCAGACTAATTGTCGTCTGCTTTGTTTGAAAAAAAAAAAATATCGAGTGGAAAGAAGTTTATATATGTAAAGTGGAAAGACTGAATATCAAATAGCGTAGATCCTGATGAGACGGCTCATTATGGGCTGTCTCATCCGGATCTACGCTGTTTGCAAATGCCTATTATTATCGTGTATGGCAGTGAAAGAGTTAAAAGCGAAGATAGTTGCCCCAGGTTTTACAGTCTTTACATGAATAGTAATATAACATGCTACTATAAGTTGGACGAAATTCTACAAATGACTTAAGTGATTCCAAATTACCAGACAATATCAGCAACTCTGAAGTGAAGTACTGAGAGACGTTTTACGGTCGTCAAACAGCAATGCTGAAAAAAAACAACAACAAAAAAACAGGTTCTGAAATAAGGTATCTCTTGGAAGCAAACTGACACGGTTTTATTGAGTCTATATACGAACAATAATATAACGTGCAGCACTGTTCACGCTTGAGCGATATTCTATTTTTAGACTGCGCATCCCGATGCCATTACGAAAACATGCCTATTCAAATATATTGATAATTTTACCACCAAAAAATGAAAACTTTCAGATGAAAAATTTTGGCAGTTTTCATATTTCTGCTCAAAACACAGATTGTGCATGGGTACTTGTTAGAAACGCATCGGTGAGGCGGTTCTAACGAGTACCAACAATTCAAATATATAGAAAATTTTATCTCCAAAAACTGAAAATTTTCCGATAAAAAACTCAGATATCTTTCATATTTACTGCACAAAACAGAGATTGTGGGTACTCGTTAGAACCGCCTCGCCTGTATACCCCTGTAAACCCCAGTTTTACTGTATAAAAGTGGGATTTAAGGGGGTCAACACCATATAGGCATGTTTTCGTGATGTATGATTATCTCCGCATATACGCTCAGAACCCTTAACATTAGTAAATACGTCTTCAGACATCTGCTTCCAGCGGAGACTCGGACAGCATGCTCATGCGCACAGGCTGATCTGGGTCCTCACTGGGAGCACATGTCCCAAAGTACATTTTGTCACGTATCACCCAGTCACACCAAGAATAAATGGATCAAAAGGTGAAGGTCCTTGCCTGTCATTCGATAAGGCCAAACAAAAAAGTATATGGTTTTACCGTAACGCGTTAGAAAAAAAAAATAGGGTAGGAGATTTTTATTTTTTTTTTTTTTTTTTTGATTTTTTCCATGATTCACGTAAAATTTTACCAAGTCCGTTTGACTGTCTTTTGATGTGTCTACTTGTACTGATAGAAGTGCAAACGGTGTAGGCCCTGCTCAAACTGCTCCTATAGGAGCAGTCTGATCTGGGTCCATACAGTTTGCTTAGACCTACTTCTCCAAATATTTAGCATAAATCTCTTATCCAAGTAAAACAGGTAAAATTGCTGGGTTTCACCAGGAAAATTAGGCAGGGTAGGGTTACCCTAAACACACATTTTTTTTTATTTGGCCTAATCTGACTAGACCATTCAGTGAGAATATTACAGTATTATTTATTATATAATGCGACATTATGCTCGAGTATATATATATATATATATATATATATATATATATATATATATATATATATATATATATATATATATATGTATATATATAAGATCTGATCGATCTCTTTGTGTTGGCCAAAAAAAAATATTTGATTAAAGTTTTAATTTCTATGCAACTATAGACAGATTATTTTTGTGAAATAAAAATCAATGCAGTTTTACATTACATTTTGTGAAAACATATCTTTCGATCTGTTTGCACTGCATACTTTACATTACGAAAACACGCCTATTCAAATGTATAGAAAATTTCATCTCCAGAAACTGAAAATTTTCACATAAAAAACGCTGACATTTTTCATATTCAGTTTCTGCTCAAAACATACATTGCGGGTACTTGTTAGAACCGCCTCTACGAGGCGGTTCTAACACGTATCCACAATCTATCTTTTAAGCAAACATAATAAAAATAATGTATACCCCTGTAAACCCCAGTTTTACCATATAAAAGTGGGGTTTAAAGGTGTCAAAATTATATAGGCATGTTTTCGTAATGATCTACATTTGTATATACGACATAGCAGACAAAACATATTCATATATCCCTGTTTTGACCTTCAAAATAAGTTATCTAAATTAAATGAGATCGGTGCAGTCGATGTCAGCCTAAGCGTATCTCCAAACTTTCACTACGACAACCCGCAGGAGAAAAAAGTGAAGAAAAAATCTACTCTCCATCCCTTTCGATTGATATTACCAGTGATTTATTTACAATTTTATACCTATGTGTCACAGGACTCACTTGGGCTATATAAAGTGAGTCCTACTACAAAATCATTGCGTCCATTACAGAATTTTCCACTATAACTTTGTGAGTCCTGGGACTCGCTGAGATTTAAAATGCGAGTCCCAAAGCAAAAATGTGAGTACGGGACTCGGGATGCGCAGGTAAAAAAACCACTGTATTACTTGTTTTAAGACATTATCACTACGACCCATGCCCTAACCAAGTCCTGCAGAACCCGGATATACCCTGTCTGTACAAACTGTGTAATTCCAGATCAGTTGGGCTTCTGAAGAAGCCAACTGATCTGGATTTGCACTGGTTCGCATTTAATTGTGTGAATTGTATCAACAAACTGGAATCAAGTAATCTGATTGGCTGAAAACTGGAAGTGGACGTGACATTTTAATTCATTCCGCATGACAAGGGTTAAAATATACAAATATCTAAAATTTGTATCAAAAACACATCCAAGGGTCAAGTATTGAGCGGATATTGGGGTAAGGCGGGGCCCCGTAGCCTAGTGGATAGAAGAGTTGACTCTTAATCTATTAGGTTTCTCATCGCTGTGCTTCGGGTCACATTTGGGGAAGCAAAGTTCTGCTTACGGACGGTTTTCCCCCGGGTTCTCCGGTTTTCGCCCACCTTTGATGAACGATCGGCTCGATATAAGTGAAATATTCTTGAAAGGGCGGTAAAATCCAAATCGAAAAAAAAAAAAAAAAAAAAAAAAAAAAAAAATGGGGTAAGGACCTTTTCACGTGGCAGGACAAACCAATTTTTCAGGATTTTAACTGTGGTAATCAGCTAAGCGTGTCTCCGAACTTCCACCCTGACAACCCGCAGGAGAAAAAAACAGTGAAGAAAAATGGAACATGATACAGATATTTAATTGCTGCTATAAAATTGTAAGTAAAGTTCGGTCTTCCATACACTGCACTTATGTAACATTAATGTCCTTGTAAAACTTAGCTTCATAGCTCCACTACCCATACGACTTACTTGTCTTTTCCCCATCCCCACCTCAGCTACCCACTAACACTCACACAGACTGTCATGTGCCAAAGTGGAATCTTATTAGTGACTTTGATCGACAAAATGACTCCATGAGAACGAGAATGAAACATTTCCGTGGATATCTCAGAAATGAGACACAAACACAGCTGTACAATTCGTGTACTGGTTTTAAATTTATTGCCTACGAATCCGGGGAATTCAGCTTCAAATATCCATTCCGGTCATGGACTTACTGACCGCCAGTTCAACAAAACCATATAATCACCATGCCCTGGGGTGAGTGAAGAGTGGATAGGGTGAACATGAACAAGGCGGTTATACAAATAGTGTTGGGAATCGGAGAGGAAAATCACAATCGATTACCGAGAAAGGAAAACCGATTAATAATCGATTATACAATCGGATATCCCATAACTGGCATCAAATAATAAATCATTGAAAGCATATGCGCTTGATGTTTCTATATTACATAAAATGTAACAGCATATAATAGCATTACTAAGGCAATTTAAGATACAAGTTGTTTCAAGACAAACATTACGAAAACACGTCTATTCAACTATATTGAAAATTTTACTACCAAAAAATGAAAATTTTCAGATAAAAAATTCTGATATTTTTCATATTTCTGTACAAAACATAGATTGTGGGTACTCGTTAGAACCGCCTCGACGAGGCGGTACTCTAACGAGTACCCACAATCTATGTTTTGAGCAGAAATAAGAAAAATAATGTATACCCGTATAATCCCCAGTTTTACCGTATAAAAGTGGGGTTTAAGGGTGTCAAAATTATATAGGCGTGTTTTCGTGATGCAGATTTTGCAGCCATGTTTCTAGTCAATGAATCTTTCATAATACTCTCAATTTGTAGGACTCATTATGTGACCTTTTGCCCATGTTTCTAAAAATAGTTTTTCAAACAATCGATAGTGAAATAAAATATCGATAGTTGCCGATAGTGGGCTCATCCGATTAGTTTTCGATTATTTCGATTTAATCGGCATAACACAATACACAGATGTATGCAACCATACACAGTGACGGCCTATATAATGAGAATATTACTGAAATGGCAATAACCTCTCCTTCCCACCCCCTACCCCGCATCCCGCAAAACTCGCGCCACACCTTTATAATGAATTTTCATATCCGAAGCCTGGGGTCAAGGGTCGCGTGCAGCTATATATACCTGGGGCTTGGGCTAATCGGTCTCAGTATGTGAGTAGGCACACACAATACTACACTAAAAGTTAGGTTAACTTTGGGCTTGGTTACTGATTGCTAAGATTAGAGTTAGGTTTAGCTGAGGGATCATTTTTAGCATACCTAAATCAGGAAGATTTATAGGCGGTTACGGTAAGCATAAGAGCGGTCCGATTTTAAAAGTGTTCCTGGCTAGATTAAGTCTGCACAGTCGGACTAGATAAAACATAAACAATAAACCCCGGAACGCATTTACCCTACCGTATCTGCTCAAAATATTTGAGCATAAACTCCTTAACCCCCTTAAATGTATCCTTGACTATAATTTAGTCGGTCTGACTACTTCCAAACGGGCACAATACGTCTATACAATGTCACCTCAACGTCGATGCAACGTCATGACGTTGCATCGACGTTGAGACGACGTTGTTTAAACGTCATGTGCCCACTGGGTTTGTATTAAATGTGTGTCTGAAGTACGGACTGAATGGCAAACAGCGTAGAACCTGATCATGCTGCTCCTAGTGGAGCAGTTTGATCTGAGTCTACGCTATCTGACCTGGCATGTCTGTCCGAATACTTAGAATTAATACGGTACGTGGTTTATTTCAACCAGACATGCAAATGCAGCACTTTAGAAATTATAGATGTACGTTGCGCCCTTGAAGTGCATTATTTAAAGGTTAGTGCCACATCTATCCTAATAATTCGGGCAGACAGTCCTGAGCAAACAGTGTAGACCAAGATCAGACGCCGCATAATGTGGCGTCTGATCTGGGTCTACACTGTTTGCCACTCATCCAGCAATTTTTAGACATAAGAAATGAGTGAAATGGACTTATTTAAGAAAAGTACAATGAAATATATGGTGTCCGACAACTTGGGATATATACGGTAAGTAATCAGCATTTGCATGGGCCGTGTCACGCATAAAGGCCTAGTGCATATTTCGATTGATTTTCGACAATGCACTACACAGTACAGGTCCATCTCTAGAACACCAAAGGCCCTAGTCATATTGCGCTGACTATGCTGACCGGTTCGAGCATTCACTGTTCACATTGAATAGGCTTAGACTTGTATACTTGAACTGAACAATGAAAAAAAAATCTTAATCGCAATGCTATCAGGTTACAATGAAAGCCCAGATCAGCCTGCGCATGGCGCTATTCGGTCAGCCATCCGCTGTCCGCTTACTAGTACAATTTCGACGAACACAGAAGACAGTGATCAGACTGTGCAAATATGCAGAGTAATGTACATTCGCAGTTTGCATATGAAATTAGGATCCTTTCAGTAAGGAGAATTTTGAGGACAGAAGATACCGCATTTACCCTAGGGGGACGGACATACAGCTCTTAGCAGTTGTGTAAATTCAAATCAGACACAAATCAGACGCCACAGAACGCGGCTTCTGATCAAGGTCTACATTTTTTTCTCTCACTCAACCTGTAGCGTTTACACATGTCAACAGGGGCGTGTATAGTACAATAGGCTTGTTGAAATTTACGGACAAGTATGGTAATGAATTAACACTTGCCATGCTGTATGGGCAGATTCAGCAGACGAGAAATCGGTGAGATTTTTCTTATTTTTCCTAGAAAATTGGCTCTGACACTTCATGCAAATTGTCTCCCAATGTTTTTTTTTTTTTTTTTTTTTTTTTTTTTCCTAGAAAATAGGCTCTGACACTTCATGCAAATTGTCTCCATTTTTCTTTATTTTTCCTGGAAATAGGATCTGACACTTCATGCAAATTGTCTCCTTAGGAGACAATTTGCATGAAGTGTCAAATCCTATTTTCTAGGAAAAAATGAGAAAAATATTTCAGAATGTCGTTAAAGCGTTAAGATGCCCAGTATTTAGGATAAACATATGGTATGGAATGAAGCCAATGGACGCACCACTAATCATCCTATATAGTGATATTCTAGTCGTGCCATTGGCCTTTGTCAGTATACCTTCAGACATGTGCACAGCGAAGTGTCAGATCAGTCTGCATATCCACGCAATCTGATCTGAAGTTTCACTGGAGCCATGAAGAAATCCTTGGCTATCCACAAAGCGCCAAGCAAAGACTGAATGCGCATGCTGATCAGTCTTTCCGTGGCGCGTGTCCGAATGAAGATCTTCTTACGTTGATTTCATACGAATCATTACACGCAAGTATTCGTCCTGCAACGATCCAACCGGATCTTGGTCTATAATGTCAATATATGAGGTCAGAGCCATTTTCTCGTGCTGTGCTCTATATATTGATATAAAACATTGAGGAATGAAAATTTGTTTTATATCGATCACCGAAACTCTTCCGTGTTTTTCAGGTTTAAAATTAAATTTGCACCTTATAGAACCTGGGGTGTTCCTTTGTATAAGCGAAAATGATATACACTTGTATGCATGTTGGTGTGTACTTCCTGTATATAGAAACAATTTATCAAACCATCCATACCGTATTTACCTTGAGGGGAATGGAAACATATGCTTGAGGTCGGAGTGGGGGCAAACTCTGTCGAAATTGTTCTGTTTCCACTCTGAAAAGTGGTCAACTCTAAAAGGGAAGAAGTTGCTCCCCTTGGAAGCAAAGCCTTTCCTTTTAGAAAAAAACCCAAAAGAGGAACAAATTCTTTAATTTTAGAGTAAACCCCCTTTAAGAAATGCTTTGGTGAGCAGGAAAACAAACTGTTATCAAAACAAAAAAAAAAAAAAACTTTTAAAAATAGCTGAAACTCAACAAAGTGTATACAGTCCATTTAAACATTCTCACACAGACGATGGGAGGGTGTTTACGTAAGGCTCTGTACAATGTAGTGCCGTAGTCACGTGATGAATTCCCCGTAAAGCTAATGCCTGGATAAACACTATAGCAAGTTTCTGAAAGTCTACACTGTTGATCATATAACCAATTTAGAGTTTGATAGACATAACAACAGTCTTGGAATAGTGGTAGCTCTATAAGGGCTCTGTATAGCGGCTTTCATTGGCTGTGTCTACATTTGAGTCTTCACGTGAGAAAACGTACCTTCTGACATGTGCGACCAGCGAAGACTCAAATCAGCCTGCACATCTGCGCAGTCTGAACAGTCTTTGTTGTCCGGTTGAGGAAACTTTGTATCCCTGGCTATCCTAAAATGCGCCCAGTGAGGAATCTGATCCAACCGCGGGGGCGCACAAGTCCGAAGAAACACTTTTTTTAACGTTACAGATCCTTTATAATTATACAAGCCCTCTAAACCCTTTTAGCGAGTGCATTCAGGGATTGGACAGGTTGCATCTGTAATCAAGAATTTCTCGTAAAATGTTTGAACGGCCCCGTATTTACCACTGTTAATCTTCACTACGGTAAATGTTCTAAAATTTCGAACACTTTATTCCATACTGTTTTTTGGCCTAAATTTCGCTTTTTAAGCACCTGTTGCTTTAAAATACTTAGTGGCATGGCAAACAGTGTAGACCCTGATCAGACTGCTCCTTCAGGAGCAGTCTGATCTGGGTCGGCACTGTTTGTGTTCTGGGTCGGCACTGTTTGTGTATGTCATTTTGTCAGACACTTTGGTGTTCGAAATTTTAGGACATCCACCGTAGATCCATTTTGGATAACCAATGATGCAAAGTTTCTTCATGAGGATAACGAGGACCCGGATCAAACTGTGCGGATGCGCAGGCTGATTTGAATCTTCGTTGGACGCTCATGTCAGAAGGTACGTTTTCTCACGTAATACTTCAAATGAATTATACTAGTACCAGTACAGCAATGCTAAACAAGAGGCCCACGGGCCACGGTTCGCTCACCTGAGTGACACAGCCACTGCAGACATGCAGATGTTCCCAATAATATATGCAAAGATTCAGCCATACGGCATCCTCGGTTTTGGAGAATAAGATTTTTAAATGTTTTTTTTTCCATACAAATGCATAGGGAAGCAAACTTGTATGACCATTATTTTAGCAACTTTGGTAGATCCCCTATCCCCGATGATTTAAGCAACGATTCAGCCGCAAGGCGTCCTCGGTTTTTTAAAGGGTTTAACCATATATGGGCATGGCGGCCATCTTGGTCAATGAACCGCGACCATTTTAGTAATCTTTCATTCTCCCAACCTAAGGAGGCTCCATATGAAATTTGTGCAAAATTGGCCCAGAGGCTCCAGAGGAGAAGTCGTTTGAAATTCTAAATAGTTTTCCCGTACAAATGCATAAGGAAGCAAAATTGACCTCAAGGTAAAAAGGTCAAATGTCAATGTACGACCATTATTTTAGCAACTTTGGTAGACCTCCAGTTTCCGATGATATATGTAAAGATTCAGCCACAAGGCATCCTCGGTTTTGGAGAACAAGATTTTTAAAGGTTTTTCCCTTACAAATGCATAGGGAAGCAAACTTGACCTTGCCGTAAAAAGGTCAAATGTCAATATACAATATTTATTTTAGCAATTTTGGTAGACCTCCCGTCCCCAATGACTTATGCAAAGATTCAGCCCAAAGGCATCCTCGGTTCTGGAGAAGAAGATTTTTAAAGGTTTTTACCATATATGGGCATGGCGGCCATCTTGGTCAATGGACCGCGACCATTTTAGCAATTTATCGTTCCCCCAACCTAAGGAGGCTCCATATGAAATTTGAGCAAAATTGGCTTAGGGGCTTCAGAGGCGAAGTCGTTTTAAAATGTTAACGGACGGACGCACGGACGGACGGACGGTCGGACGCACGGACGGACGGACGGACGACGGACGAAAAGTGATCACAATAGCTCATCCTGAGCATAGCTCAGGTGACCTAAAAATATCGTACTAAGACATAATCACCAAAGAAAACAAAACTAGTTGAAACCTCAATATGGAAATACAAGTCAAAATGTATTTGCATTCAATGAACATGTATCAATCACTCATGATTACATGTGTGGGCGGCCTGCCTATACAATGTAGCTGACTGACCTAGTGAACCGTTTCATCCAACCACTCAGAGGGGTCAGTTTTATTTGTCTTATGTACAAAAAAACAAGAACATACAGTCGACTCTCATTATCTCGAAGTCCAAGGGACTCTCGAAGTAATTCGAGATATCCGTACTTTGATATATCAGATTTGCAGAATTGAGGAAAAAATAAAGCGAACTACCACATTTAACAAATGAATATGTAATTTGACTTCTGATGTTAGATATATATTGACAATATTGCGGAAAAGAGGAGAAATTGATCATTTGGAGCAAATTCGCCTCTTTTCCACAATATTTTGTTACCTGTTGTTAGATTTCAATGTCAAAACAGGGATTTTCACTTCGAGATAAGCGATGTCAAGATAACGAGAGTCGACTGTATTATGATCTTGCTGACCAGGCAGACATGCTATCAACAGCTTTAGTCACAATGCTTGCATTAAGGGAAGCCGTCTGGGAGTCAGAGACTCCCAGAAATTGCCCTGGGATTTCCAAAAATCAATGCCAGGAAGTCTGAGACTACCAACTTTTAAAGTTATTTAGTAATTTATAACAAAAATTTAGAATGAATTTATGTGTTATTTAGCTTAAGAATGGTGCTTTTACTCTATAAATAAGAGCTTAAGAATATTGAGGATGAATTTCTGAAAGTGAGTGAAAAATTTTGATCACCAGGACTTCCAGATATTGGAGCTAGGAAGTCCTGGGACTTCGTGATTTTGACAGTTAGTGCAAGTACTGAATTTAGATGACAATAATCTGGCGTTTTAGGTCCCTTTCAACATTATTTAAGTCATTTCGAGAGAAAGGAAACGTGATAGTAAAAAACTCTGAGTATTCTTGCTGAGATTTAAGATATATTAGTGCCTCAGAAAAAGATTTTAAGTACTGGGTATTTTGAGTTATTTTTACCCAAGCATTTCTCGTTGAAGTAGGTATAAGGATTTTTGTTTTTGGTAACCTGTTCTATTAAAAGGTGCAAGAAATACTGGTGTTTCAGTATTTACCCAGAAAATTCAATTTTAGCTGCTTTTTCAGGAATTTTGATTGGGTAAATATCCCAAAAAGCAGCTTATCTAAGGTACTGCCATATTTAACCTAAATAATCAAACAATGTAGGCACAGAAGAAACTGCTCCATAAGAGCACTCCTTTGTACTTTGGGTAATATTTTCAACAGACGACATTTTGAAATATTTTTTTCTTAATTTTCCGAGGAAACAGGATTTGACATTTCATGCAAACTGTCTCAAATGGAGACAATTTGCATGAAATGTCAAATCCTGTTTTCTGGGAATTAAAAAAAACAAAAAAAAAAACAAAAAACAACAACAACAACAAAAAAACCCCCAAAAAACATCATCGACTTGTCGTCTGCTGAATTTGTCCAGAGAGAGGTAAAGGTTAAATTAGACAGTGGACTGAAGTGAAGAACTTTAGCTTCCATGGTGTAAGCAAAAAGTGTCTCCAAGATGTGTTACCTTTGTCCAGGGCAAGATTCCTTGAATCTTTAAGAGATAAGGCCCTGGTGAAAAAATGTCCTTTTTTATTTATCACGCATTAAATCATGAAAGTCTCAGGTATTGACGTTTTGACAACACGTGTACATGCAGGCATAATGTTCCCCAATCCCATCCCTCCAATTACGCTATCACAATGCAGAATACCATTATCTCTCTTTCTCTCTCGCTCCCTATCTCATCTCTCTCTCTCACATGTACTGTAATCGCTGTAGAGTATCAGTGTAGTGCGACACGGCTGGGGTCTTACCCACTACCTCCTGCAAGTAATGCACCAGTCAACTGTATTGTAGGGGTCGGGGAATAGCGGGGCCTTTCACATCAGTTTTAAAGCCCTGCTAAACGACCTGCGCTGCGGGGACAAACTTATGCTAAAATTCCTGCTAAAAGCCCTTCCAACCCGGGGCCAGGTTTTTTTTTTTTGTTTCCTGAAACAGTCTGCTCTCTATTGCAAATAATAACCTGTATTTCTTTCATGGTAAAGGGTCTGGTTTACTCGATACAGCTAAATTCAAAGGTTATAAGAAAACTAGTTGGAGGTTGATGTGGCTTTATGTATGCAAAACATTTTGGCGGGAAAATAATTATATATCCCGGTACATCTACGGCACTGCCAGGATTCATCGGAGGTTAAATCACGGCTCTTAAGCCCCGATATGTGCCCATTATTACCCGGCCCCTACGTAAAACGAGCGTTCTGCCATCCCAGCAGGTACATGACGTTTATACAACGTCGGCTCAACGTCATGACGTTGCATCGACGTTGAGCCGCCGTTGTATAGACGTCATGTGCCTGCTAGGATCATTCATATGTTAAATAATTATCATCAATACTGTCTATATTCGGACAGAAGAAAGAAAACTAACCTTTGCAGTTCCTGGTAATCTGCCCCTCAACTCGTCATTCAGTTCTTGAATTTCCTCATACGAAAGAACCTTGAAGATCATTCCTTCTTTTGACAATCTTTAGTATATCTTTCTTGCCGTTCGCTGCCAACCGCGAGATATAGTAATCTACAATGTCCGAGTTGGCGTGGTGCCTGCTTAATATTGATTCAACATGTGGTCAGTTGTATATCACGAACTGTCCAGTGTGTATGTTATGGGTGTACAATATTAACGTAAACACAGGTATATTTATTCCGAATATATCACGCATACACGGTGACAGTGAATGGCTGCCTTTCCATTGGCTAAAGTATTGTTGACATAAATAGATTCGTCCTTCATGGTTAATGCAGGGATTATTTCTTGTATTGATTAGTAGTTATCTAAAATGGTCCAAATGTGAAATGTTTACTTGAAATATATTAGGAAAAATAGCGCTGAAAATAATGCTAGAATTCACAAGAAGAGACCAGATTGTGTAAGTTCGTTAGTTGACCCGTGTACTGTGTCCCCTTGTGAATATAGGTAGACTCGTCCATACCTTTGATCACAGGTGTAGTAGGAGATTTCACAATATGAATGAAAACAGGACGAGATAACTGTCATGTAAGACGGCTGTAGTGAAACAGCGCAGTTATCGACCTTAAATTAGAAACGTGAAGGCTTGTGTTTGCGGAAAAGTTATATTTGAATGTTCCAGAAAATCTGGACTGCTTTTAACCTTGAACGCGCAAATCACAAGTGCAGCAGATGCCATTTTGATTTTTTTTGTGCCGTATATACTTGGCATATTATGTGAAAAGACAAGTCTTATCCTAACAGACGATTCACACGAAACGCCAAGTCATATTTTTCTTTTACATAAATAAATAAATATTGTTACATGTAGCTACCATCACGAAAACACGTCTATATAATTTTGACCCCCTTAAACCCCACCTTTATATTGTAAAACTGGGGTTTACAGGGGTATACATTATTTTTCTTATTTCTGCTCAAAACATAGATTGTAGTACTCGTAAGAGCCGCCTCGGCGAGGCGGTTCTAACGAGTACCCACAATTAATCTATGTTTTGAGCAGAAATATTTATGAAAAATATCAGAACTTTTATCCGAAAAACTTTTCGTTTTTGGTGGTGAAATTTTGAATAGGTGTGCTTTTGAAATGGCGCTTTACGAATTAAGGATCTTTAGGCATTTGGAATTTACAAATAATTGAAATATTCAGAATTTTCATCGATAGTTTTTCTACCAGTTTTCTAGATATTTTGCTGAGCTATTTCTTGTGTTTCTATGTACCGTGTTTATTCAAAGTATTCGGACAACTAATCCTTAGATTAGAACAAGTCCCATTAAACTACCTGCTGATGCATTTTAAAATAGTACTGAATCAGTTGGAAGCAGTGTTGATCTGATCAGAAGCCGCATTTTGTGGCGTCTGATCAGGCCTACCTCTTTTGCCCCGGCCTTTGTACGCGAAGCCTTAGGGTTGATATGCAAATGAATATTACACAGAGTAAAAAAAAAAAAAAAAAAAAAAAAAAAAACACAAAAAAACTGACATTCCTTCTTTAAATAGATAGCTTTCCGGGGAAGTAAGTATGTCACCTTTTTTGTCCCATTTCGAAAATTTGTATATTCTTGAAGGAAAGAATTTGCTTCTTTCTTTCCTGTAAGAGTAGACCCATTTTTAGAAGGGTTTTGATGGAAATAAAATCACAAAAATTGTAAAAAATTAGCAGAAAATCTACCAAATGTAAAAAGGCCCCTTAACTCGTTCGCTGCCAAATTTCAGACGACATATTTGTCGTCAGCGTTTTAAAATAAATGACCGCTTGGAAAGAAGCTTATATGTAGAAGTTGAAAGAATGAATGTCAAACAGCGTAGATCCAGATGAGACGGTTCATTATGAGCCGTCTCATCTGGATCTATGCTGTTTGCAAAAACCTATTATTATCGCCTGTGGCAGTGAAATTATATAAATTATATGCGAATATCGTTACTAGGCGCCCTGACTGACAGTTTTCTTAATTATATTTAAAATACAAATTACATGTGTCTGGCTGTCGTGGTCGGACAGCGGTATGCTATCCTTGTAATTGTAAAAATAAGTTAAAACAGGTAAGAAAATGTTTCAGACTGGAACCTCAGCCTTATTTTTAAACACTATTTTCGATTTTTTCATTAATTCAAACAACCTTTTCTGAATTGAATAAACCTAATAATAATCAAAATTCTCCTCAGTTCAGATATTAAATGGTAGGAAAACCTTTACTATAGCTTTAGATCAGAGGAGTGTGAAGATAAATAGTTTTTTCATTACGAAAATAAGCCTATTCAATTATACTGAAAATTTAAACACCAAAAAAATGAAAAATTTTCAGATAACAAATTCTGATAATTTTCATATTTCTGCTCAAAACATAGATTGTAGGTACTAATTAGAACTGCCTCGGCGAGGCGGTTCTAACGAGTACCCACAATCTATGTTTTTGAGCGGAAATAAAAAAAATGTATATCCCAGTAAACCCCCGTTTTACTATAGAAAATAAGGGTTTAAGGGGGTCAAAATTATATAGGCATGTTTTCGAGATGTCTTGTTTCTTCACAAAAGCATATGGCATGGACACACATTAGAAGTGTCTCTGGGAGGCATTTCTAATTCCCCACAATGTATATTCTTATGAAGAAATATACAAATAATCCATTTGTTTTGGTTAAACGTTGGCTTAACTTGCGCTCTGGCTTAGTCTAATAACAGTGCACATACCGTATTCGACCTAATTACCGCACTGTGAGCTAAGGATTTTCAAAACTACAGGAAAAAATAAGAAGCAAAATAACCACCGAATAATTGCATGATTTAAAGAAAGATCAGCAAATAACTTCAGTAGGGTGTATTTAATGATATTTATGCGACATTTTTTCTGATTTTCTTTATAAAAGCATATGTTTTGTTGGTACTCATTTGAATCGCCTCGACATGCCGAGGCGATTCAAATGAGTACCAACAACATATGCTTTTTTAAAGATGCAGATAAAAGTACCTAAGCTAAATTTTAAAGACTACATAATTGCCTGTATGTGCGCTTATAAGGGTATGTGTGGTAATTAAGTCAAATACTGTATGTTTACATAATGTATGCCAGACTTTCAATTTTTAACTTCCGTGTTTTTATGCGTTGCATATTCTTAAACAGGGGCATGTATAGGCTTATTTCTTTTGCATTTTAAAATATACTGTACAAAATAAACTACAACAAGCAGTAGTAGTCTGGAAAATATTTATTTCGTATCCGTTTTGGTTGATACTATCTTAACAAACTTTGGTGATTTGTAAAAATAAGAGTGTATTATTAAGGCAACATTATCTCTAAGTTTCCTAATCAGAGCCAACAGTTGATTTTGGGCTAACCAAATAACTGATAATTCATTTTGCATTAGGTTAAATTTGGATCATATTAGAAAACGTCTAATAAAATAATTATTACTCATTTTATCGTTATAGGGCGCTGATAATATTTCAATATCTATTATTCAGCACCTTCATGTACATTCTTTCATATTTTATAGTTTTGGCAAAACCGGAAGGACACTATTATAGCCCCCATTGCTGACTAGTAGATGTGTAGTCATCACGAAAACATACCTATATAATTTTGACCCCCTTAAAGCCCACTTTTATATAGTAAAACTGGGGTTTACAGGGGTATACATTATTTTTCTTATTTCTGCTCAAAACATAAATTGTGGGTACTCGTTAGAACCGCCTCGCCGAGGCGGTTCTAACGAGTACCAACAATCTGTGTTTTGAGCAGAAACCCGAGGCGTTTCTAACGAGTACCCACAATCTATGTTTTGAGCAGAAAGATGAAAAAATATTAGAATTAATATCTGAAATTTTCAGTTTTTGGTGGTGAAATTTTCAGTATATTTGAATAGGCGTGTTTTCATAATGAATGCTAGTTGTTTTTGTTTTGTTTTTCTAGTTAAATAAAAGATTATGAGATTTAAAAAAAAAAATCACCTTAAGGCGCTGATAGGATTTTCTTCATACATGTAGTCTGTTTAAATTGGCATATATTTCAATATTGTGATATTTGGACATCACTGACCTTTTTGTATTTTTCTGAACCAAGTGCCATATACGAGGGGAATTCAATAAGTTCGTAGAACTCGGGGTTTAACTCACAGATTGGAAGATGGTTTCAACATTATTTTTCAATATAATCCCCCTTTACTTCAATGCATTTGGCCCACTTTTCTTTTAAGCAGTCTTTGCCTTTGAAATAAAAGTCGTCTATCTGGTCCTCAAACCAAGCCTCTGTAGCAGCCTTGAGCTCATCATCGTCCCGAAATCTCGTTCCACGCAAGTGGGACTTCAAACTTCGAAACAGATAATAATAACTTGGGGCCAGGTCTGGACTGTATGGCGGGTGATTTAACTGCTCGAACTTGCACTCACGAATAGCCGCTTGTGCAACAGGGGACTTGTGCACAGGGGCATTATCATGCAAAAGAAGGACACCAGCAGCTTGCTTTCCCCTTCGTTTTTCTTTAATAGCAACCCTTAATTGTTTAATGACATTGGCATAGTATTCTCCTGTGATTGAAGTACCAGCAGGCTTGTAATCTGTCAATATATTCCCTTTGGAGTCCCTAAACATCGTGGCCATTATCTTGCTGGCCGATGGTTGGGTACGAAATTTCTTAGGTGGGGGTGAGCCGGGGCGCTTCCATTGCATGGACGCTTTTTCAGTATCTGGGTCCTAGTGGTAAAGCCAAGTTTCATTTCCTGTTACAAGACGAATGTGAAAGTCTTCTGGATTGGCATTATACACTTCCAGAAGTTCTTGCCTTGACTCCGCCCTTTGCTGACGATCTTGCATGTTCAGGTTTCTGGGTACCCACCTGGCAGATACTTTTGACATGCCTAAATGTTCATGGATTATAGTGTAAACACTTCCATTAGAAATACCACATTCTGAAGCAAGTTCGGCAACTTTGATTCGGCGATTGTTTAGCACAAGTCTCTAAACACGGTCGATCATCTCCTGGCTGATGACATCAGCAGGGCGACCTGGCCTTGGGTCATCTTCTAAGGAAAAAAACATTTTACAGTCGACTCTCGTTATCTCGAAGTCCAAGAATTCTCTGAAATACTTCGTGATATCCGTATCTCGACATATCAGATTTGCAGAATTGAGGAAAAAAGATAAATCAAGCAACCAAATTTCACAAATGAATATGTAATTTGACTCCTGAAAATAGAGATAAACTGAAAATATTGTGGAAAAGAGGAAAAATTGCTCCTGAGGAGCAATTTCTCCTCTTTTCCACATTATTTTGTTACCTCTTGTCATAGTTTCATGTTAAAACAGGGACTAGATTTTCACTTTGAGATTAGCGGTAATTCGAAATAAGCGAGTTCGAGATAACGAGAGTCGACGGTATATATCCTTAGTTAAACTTCATATTGAATGATTCTTGCTGTACTTAACATTGATAATATACAGTCAAGTAAACTTGTTACACAAACTGACTGAGCAAATGAGCTTATACTGTTTGTTTACAATATGGTAAATGTTTGTCTTACTTTTGTCTGGAAAGGGTTCTCAATCGTGTCTGGAAAAGGGTAGGGATCCCAGGCTCCTGGCTGCTGGCAGCACACCACTACCATTTTTGATACTAAGTACCGCTTTCCATCCCCAACCCAGGGTTGTGGCCTTTCCTTGGGACTTTATAGATATTTTTTTTTTGCATCAACAGGGCTTCTTTAAAACTTTAATAACTCTCTTATATACAAGGCAACAGATACAAGGGCTGGTATGATAACAATCATCTAAACGGTTTAAGTAGCATAAAAAGTTAGAAAACGTCGTTGTGTGTTTTATGCATGCATACATTTGTATTTGATTTTGTTCCAGTGTCAAAGGGGGTTAGGGTATTATTTAGTAAATATATTGCCTCCGTTGCCGACAATATGGTCCATGTTCGTACATACATGTACATTTTGTTAACAGATGGCTATGAATGAATCTTGGATTTTTAAACCAATACTCTACGTGACTTTATGTAATGGTAAATATTCGAAGCTTAATTTAAAGGATAAAAACACTATACCTTATGGATAAAATAATATTCTTTGTGAACTGATCTGGATCTGCACTGTTTGCCATTCAGTATGTGAATTCATATCAACAATCTGGATCAAGTAATCTGATCGGCTGAAAATTTGAAATGGGCGTGGTATCTTACAAGGTGGGGAATCACGTGATCTGAAAGATAGGGATCACGAAATTTTTGTATCAGAATTCGGACAACACAGGTAAGAAACTCGACAATATTTTGCATCATATCCAGTCAATTTTCACGCGGTAAAGCGCACATACTTTCTCGTCAGTTGGGCCATACACGCATCCAAATGATTTCCCGCAACCTACTTTAGTTTTCCACACAAGTTCGAGCAAAGTCTGTTGATCGAAGAAAATCTTCGGGACAGGGTTCACACCGAATGGGCTAAATCTTCGAAATCTCATTAATTATATTATGCAATCGTGTCTATAGATGCTGAATGCTTCTGCAAAATATCTTTCATTTATGGCGTAAACGGATCTGAAAGGCAAATACTTTTAAATCTTGAAAACGACTGAAAATTAGAAAAAGATAGGGCCCACTTCAGGGTAATTGGAATGAAGGGTTCACATCGTTTTCCACCAAATCTGGCCTAAACAAACCGTTTGCTGCTATAACAATCACAGGATGCCATAATTTTACTAGAACAGCTACCGGATTAATCTGGACTTCTTAACCTCTCACTAAGAGAGAGAGAGAGAGAGAGAGAGAGAGAGAGTGCGTTCCTCCCACTTTCACTTATGGAAGACTTTTTCCTTATCACAGAAACATTCTGTCTTCCATGAATAGCACGTGCAGCTACTTTTTCTGCCCCCTACATTATTCATCTTTTGTTTTTCGAGTTATTCAGTGAAAATAAGAAAGACAACAAAACAACGATTCCCAATCTTGTAGTCCTTGTATTCCACTCTAATGTCAGAAATTAATAACATTTTCAATGTCCATAATGTTACGTTAGTTAGTTTAAACATATTTTATTCAGAGTTAATGGCACATCAATAAATATAACAATATACAAAATACTAGGATTGGAACGAAAGCAAATTGCTTATGAAGTTCCTCTCCTCATACATATAATTGAATATATCCGATAACGGCACAAGGTTGTAAATATGTTAACGTATTCATGTGACATATCTACCAATATATACTAATTATAACATTAGATTACTATATAGCGAAAGTAGAACCTTATATGTTCAAACCTAACAAACATGAAGAAGAGCTGAAAAAAAAAAACAAAAAAAAAACATAATAGTAGTCTACTTAATCAATGATAAGGAGGAAAAAATGAAAGAAGTGCCATGAGGAGGAGCGAAAGAGCAGAAAGAAGGACAAAAGAAGAGAAACAAAGTGTGTTAGAAGAGTAGGGACCGCCTTCTGCGCCGCGAGAACAAAAAAATGGCCAAATACACTATAATCCTGTTATAATCCTGTTGTTCTGCTGTATACTAAATGTATTTATAATTCCTCTGGCCTGTCTCACCGGTATCATAATACATTGTATTACGTTATTGCACGACCCGCTGACTCTGCCTATATAAAAGTGCACTATAATCAGTGTGTCAGTCAATTCTTCCGTCCGTCTGTGATCATTTAGTGAAAATGCTCATAACTCTTGAACCACATGGTAAATTTTGATCAAATGTTGCACGGCCCGCAAAAAAGCTTGCCGATATAAAGGCTGACTTTCAGCATATGCACAGTGTGAATCCGTTCGTCCCTCTGTGGTCTTTTTGTGAAAATGGTTATAACTCTTGAACAACATCTTATATTTTGATCAATTATATTTGACAATAACTAGGTCAATAGCGCATGCTCCTACTGCAAAGCCCGACGGGTCGTGCATCTTTTGCGTCAGTTGATTTCATTGTTTTTCAAACGTTTAGGGACTCCTTGATTGGAAGCTCCATTGGTTGTACACATGCCTTTAATTATCAGAAAACAGAAATTCCACAGTCGGTAGAATAAAAATCTGAAATAAGTTCCTTTCAGAGCAGTGAACACATTCACAATAATGAAATTGGGCGATGCAACTATGGAAGAAGTAATTTTTTAGTAAAAATGATTCGTTTTTATCCAAGCTTCAAGATAATAATCACATTATTCTCCGTTAGGATCATTAAAAAACTTCAAGCTTTTAAAATGGAACCGTTCATAAATCCTTAACTCGTTTGGCATGTATATACTGGTTCTGTATATCAAATACCTCTGGCCTTACTCATTTATTGACTAGTATGCTAAGGCTTTGATAAACGAACTGAAATGGAATGACACTTTAATGCAAAGGATATGAAAAGTCCATGCTTCTATAAGATGGGGATCACACACGAAAAGAAATGTGATAGGGTTCACACAAAGTTTGCGTTTTTTGATAGGGATCACACTCAAAACCATGTTTCTTTTCATTATGATAAATGACGACAGTCAAATCGCGATCTAAATGACTCTGGACCCTTAACAATATTTTATAACCGTTCTGATATGCGTGGAATATGTTATGTATATAAGTGGAAGGATCTGCTAGGAATGCCGTTATAATTCTGTTCTTACGGCTGTAACCTAATACGTTACTTGAGCTGCATTCATATTCATTTATGAGTAAATATATAAAAAAAATTAATCCCCATTACAAAGAATAACAATAGGTGGTCGTCGCCTTAGTCACATTCGAGCTACAATTTGTTTCGAGTGTTTTTTCTAGAATATAGCCGAATGTAGCAAAATTAAAATACAACATGCTTTAAATACTTCTTGATGGCCATCTTACACTGTTGTAAAAAAAAAAAATTCTCCATGTTTACTGTCATCGACACCTGAAAAACTGTTTACTGGTATACGGGATTCACCAGATCACGGGCCGACAACAGTAAACATTGCGAGAAGTATTATTGTCACATACATTAGAGGTTTGCTTATAAATTCATACTGAAATAATCTCTCTTTTCAGATAAGCCATGCCGACAAAACGGAAGCCAAATTTAAGCATTAAACGTCCAAAATGGCGCAAGAGAAATGAGTCACGTTTTGACACTTCACATGGAAGAACATTTAAAGACGCTGAAATGACCAGTGTCCAACAAACTCTCAAACGGACAGAAGAGAAAGCATCGCCGTCGTTTATGGCGATTCCTCTTGCAAGCAAAATAAAGATTTCTAAATCGCCAGCTGTCGGAAAATCACCAATGATGAAAAGATTTAAAGTAACTTCAAATAGAGCGAAAGTATCACCATCATTTATAGCGATTCCCCTAGCGGGCAAACAGAATTTCTCGCCATTCAAATCTCAACTAACAAAGATAAAGATCCCCATGTCGCCAGCGGTCAGAAAGTCACCAATTACGAAAATGCTTAAGGTAACTTCAGCCAGGGCTCTTTTCACAGCACAGGATGACGTTTCTAGGTCAGCGCAAAGAATTAAGGAAGAATCAGTTGATTTGACAGATTCACAAAATACTTTACCAGATTTGCAAGATAATTTGCGGTTCTAACGAGTATCCACAATCTATGTTTTGAGCGAAAATAAGAAAAAATAATGTGTACTCCTGTAACCCCAATTTTACTATATAAAAGTGGGGTTTAAGGGGGTCAAAATTATAGAGCCATGTTTTCGAAATGAATGCGAATGCGATCAGCGAAGACTCTGATCAGACTGCGCGGATGCCTTATTGTAGGTTTTGTCGTGCGCTGGCTAATTTCACTAAGTCTTATGAACGGAGACGCCCTACACGGACCGAACACGTTTGATTTTTAGAGCTGTACTACAACTAAAAGCGAGGTTTGGCATGAGTAAATCTAGTTTAGGCACCCAAGTAGCTTTGGTGCTGACCTTTCCAATGTGGTTCCTCTGTTGCAGGTCTCGATTGTTCGTACGTCGGTTATTGTAAATGTGCCAAAGACTAGCGCTCATTCCGCACATAACGCATGCGCGTACAGAAAGTAGTTGCAATACGCTCGTGGCTCAGTTGGATGCGCCGTCCGACTGGAGACCAGGAGGTCGCGGGTTCAACCCCCTCCGAGGTCGGCAACATTCTTTCGTGGAGATTGATCATGAAATATTTTCTACGGTCATTCTCTCCCTTCCGCTGATTCAAGAAGGGCAGTTTTCAGTTTCTGGCGAAAGAATGTGCACAATACTGGTTAACCGCTTAGAGGACTAAGCCTGTCCAATAAACGTGTGGCTAGGTAAACTGACCGCAATCGACATGACCCCGCTGGGTTGACTGGGCCGGAAAACCTCAACACAAACAAACGCTCGTAACATAACATTAAATATATTCTTCTTCTTCATCACTGAAGCTGCTCTTAAAGGAAAGAATTGGCTCCCTCTGGGAGCAGACTTTTTCCTTTAACTCAACTCCTTGATGCTGGGTAATTTTGCACGCTTTCTAGTTGTCTGTGGATGTTTTTTATAACTAACTTTTTCAAAATAAATCTTTTAGGAACACCATCAGAGTGTCGAACTAGAGACCAGAAGGTCGCGTGTTCAACCCCCGCCGAGATCGGTAACAGTCTTTCGTGGAGATTGATCATGAAATATTTTCTACGGTCATTCTCTCCCTTTTGCTGATTCAAGAAGGGCAGTGTCACTTTCTGGCGAAAGAATGTGCACAATACTGATTAACCGCTTGGAGGACTAAGCCTGCCCAGTAAACGTGTTAGGTAAACTGACCGCGCTCGACATGACCCCATTAGGTTAACTGGGCCGTAAAACTTCAACAAAAAAAACTTAACTAGTGACTTCGGAATGTTGTGGTCGTTCCTGGGTATCTTCAGATAGATTTAAAACTCAGGCACCTATTTTGATCGTTTGTTTTGTTCTGTAACTAGAGGATCCTCATATCGCATTATCATCAGGACTTCTCAAAAACGGTATGAGGTGCTTCTCTTTCTTTCTATTATATCTATATAAGGTTTGGTGCAACAATATATAAACAAATCAAATTGTGGGTATTCCGACTATCTTTTGTTGCTTAATTATTTCTGATGTACATCGTTGTTTCTGTTTTGTTGCGAGACAATCTTTATGGTGCACCTATCTAAAGAAAACCAATCGACTGTTTTTGAGGCAATTAATTTAATTTCTAGGCATTCGACCCAGTTTAGATCGAATAAACACCCCACACTTTATATTGGAAGAGCCGAATTTCAATTTCAGGTATGTGGCCTAGATGTGATTTTATATTACTGTAGCAAAATGGCTGTACTTCTTGCAAACAATGGAGACCCTGATCAGGTGCAGCATTCTGTGGCATCTGATCGTGGTCTGCACGACAGTTTGCCAATTACCATTTCGGGGGTCTCCAGATTATCACTACGAAAATAAGCCTATTCAAATATACTGAAAATTTTACCACCAAAAAATGAAACTTTTCAGATAAAAAATTCTGATATTTTTCTTATTTCTGCTCAAAACATAGATTGTGGGTACTCGTTAGAACCGCCTTGACGAGGCGGTTCTAACGAGTACCCACAATCAATGTTTTTGAGCAGAAATAAGAAAATTAATGTATACCCCTCTAAACCCCAGTTTTACTATATAAAAGTGGGGTTAAAGGGGGTCAAAATTATATAGGCATGTTTTCGTGATGAATGGTTTAGAGGACTGACTAAATATTGATAATGTTTATTGTATACATATAACTGGTAAACATATCCAAAAGAACGAGGCTCTGTTTCTTGATTTAAAGTAATCATTATCTAATGGTATAAGCACTCATAAAATTATAAATCTTTTGGCGATCGAGATGACATTTGCTTTTCACAGTGATTGTAAAAAGTTAGTTAATACTATGCTTTTTCGACGATGACGCCGAACGTGCCACGACACACACACACACACACACACACACACACACACACACACACACACACAGAGAGAGAGAGAGAGAGAGAGAGAGAGAGAGAGAGAGAGTTACCTTTTAAGCTGCAATTGTTGAAGAAATGCACGTTAATCATACGACGTAATTAATTGCACCAAATTGCTAAAAATTGTAAATTCATGCCGAAATTTTAAAAGCTACTCAACGATTTGTTTAAGCATATTTTATTTTAGTAATACTATAAATGTAATATGAGACAAGTTATAATACCAACTGGTCATAGAGCGAAAGCACACGTACTTATATAGTTCTTTTCCCAGAAACCACTGACATGTATACATAATGGCGAATTTCAAGCAAAGTTTATTGAAACAAATAATATTATGTAGTAATATTTAACAATGATCAAACAATACATAAAAAGTGTTGGCTATACATGTTTGGGTGATAAAAATGAGGAAATGCCGATATAAATTATGATACCGAATAGAATTCATTTCATTTGAAGCATTTTTAAAGTTAGAAAAGGATAAAAAAAGTAAATGGACAAAAAGGAGGAAAAGTGGACCGGGGGTTGGGGTGTTTGGGTTGGGGGTGGGATGGGGCACCTGGCATCCAACATGGAAAACAACACCATTTGGCAACTGGATGACTGTTATGTGGCAATCACATCACCATAGCAGCATTGCAACATCTCATGAAAAGCGTTTGCGGTTTAAGATGAACCGGTGAATATTTTCAAAACTAGTCATGTTTGTATCATATGATAAAGAGGATTCCCCGTACAGATGAAGATCAAGAGAAGGACTATGAAAGGGTGAAACCGCATTTAGAAGCACGTTCCTATGTTGCTGATAGTGAGGACAGTGGAAAAAGAAGTGTTGTGAGTTCTCAATACTACCACATCTACACATAAGCGAGTCAGAAATATTTTTTAAAAATAGATCCAGATTCAATGAGCTGCAGTTCGTCCGTAATCTAGTATGGAGAATTTGAGCTTTTCTACTTTTATAATAATAATATTTGGAAACAACTTTTTCGGCTTTGTTGAAATAGTATCTAAAAGAGTTTGTTATTTGATATTGTTTAACTTCGGCAGGTAGATTATTCCAAGGCCTTACAGTAGAAGGTAGAAAAGAGTTATAATAAAGATTTTTTCGTGAATCAATAGTCTGTAAACGGTCAGAATTGCGAAGATTATATCGTTACATGTCACTGACTGATGGAGGAATAAGAGAGAATAAGTACAAAGGAGTTAGATGGTAAAATATTGAAAAAAAAAATAGAGTCAGTTGGTGGGTTGTCTTATCTGTTCAAGTGACTCCTATCTAACTTCTTTGTACAAGGCAGTAATAGAAACTAGATCGGGCAGTCGATGGCACGCCATCGCAAATCCCCACGCTTGTTAATATTTGACCTTTTGACCCCTCCCCAGGGCCCCTGGGGGCGGGGCCAAAAATAAACTTGCTCTTGCACGCCCCACTTGTGTAAGCAAGCCACTCACCAAATTTGGTTGGATTCTGTCCAGCGGTTTGGGAGGAGATAGCATAACGGACAGACGGACGGACGGACAGACGGACGGAGACGACAACAATATCCCCGACGCAAGCGTGGGGATAATAAGCTTAATTGTCCCAGTAGCTATGCGAGCTGCTTGAAGTTGGATCATTTCTAACTTGTTTTTCGTATTGAGAACAAATGTCCGTATTACATCCCCATACTCTGGTAAAGGTCAGATAAAAGCTTTATAGCTCGTTTGTAAAGGTTTACGGTCTAATTCAAATTCAAGCTTCCTCATTACATTAACTCTACCCCAAGCTTTCTCTGAAATACATCTTATATGATTGTGCCATGTACCATCGTTTGAAAAATAGACCCCGACCCAGTCAGCATTCTACGTAAATCTATATCGGGCCGTCATCGGCCCGTCAGGGTAGCTGACGGGCCGATGACGGCCCGATGTAGATTTACGTAGAATGCTAGCTGGGGAGATGCTTGTGAAATTACTTTGATTATCTGAAGGGTTGGCATTAAGATTGGTGGATGAATAAGTTTGTTTAATTTATGCGAAATGAAAAGACTTCCAGTTTTGGTCAGATTGAAAGATTACAAGCCAAGTTTCAGCCCATTTTGAAATTGTTTCAAGCTCTCTACAGAGACAATTAGCAACAGTAATAGGGTTATCGACGATAATGTAAAGACAAATGCCGTCCGCAAAGAGCCTTATAGCCGCTAAGATCCGATATTAAGTACTTTGTCGTTTATAACTAGTAAGAATAGCAGCGGGGCTAAAATTGGCCCCTGTAAAACACCCGCGCAAGTATAAGTCCAGCCTGATGTAACGCCTGAAAGAAACACACTTTGTTTCCTGTTGGAAAGATAACTGTGAAACCATGCAAGCACATTCCCAGTGACGTCAGCTGTCTTAAGTTTATGAAACAGCCCGTCATGCGAAACTTAATCTTTAAACACACTGAGGTTCAAACAACTTCTAATTGCCATGCCGTTTAATAGTCCTCTTACACACGCGCCACTTGCTTTTTGTATTTTGCTCGTGCATTTAAAGCTAGCATTTTAAAAGTGTCTGTTTTATGCGGAATGCTACAGAAAAGTAAGACGACAGTATTTTAAAAGCAGAACTGCAAAGCCATATGTAAACTCGATCATCTGACAGTGGTCGTCAATGTTTACCAGCAGGACAACCTACATGTGTTATATATCAACAGATGATATTCCAAATATGATAAACTGTTAGAAACCCGAATTTTGAAATAAATATTTGAAATATTCATATTGTGGCTGAGTCTGACCTTAAGAATGATTAGGGCTACACCTCAGAATAATTCAGTACAGTTTCACAGTTCCCGGGCTATGAGATAAAGTTTGAAAACATATATTATTCTCTTGTTTAATGTTTAAAATTATTTCAGTGATGATTTTAGAAAAGGACAGAGATTATTCTCAGAACTTGTTGTATTTTTAATGGACATTTTTATTTAGTACCAATGCATTTTTCACCAAGTTACAGAACTACATAATATTTCTTTTGTTTAAACAAAATATTGTAGATTTAACTTACCTACCACAAAGGATCATTCAATAGCACTTTATTTAATAGCAGCAGAGACACATCAGTCAACACATATTTTACAGGGTATGAAATGAAACCAAGATTTTGCAACCGCTTCCATTCAATTACCCAATTATTGAACATTTGTGGATTTATGGAATAAATAAAAGGTATTTACTTACAGAAAAGTTTCCGAAATTTCGCTATGTATTACAAAAATATGAAAAAAAATTATAAAAGATGTCTAAGAGGACACATACTCACAGAACATAGCCTACCAATGGCACAAAAGGAAGAGTTCATTACGAAAACACGCATATTCAAATATATTTAAAAAGTTTACAACCAAAAAAATGAAAATTTTCAGATAAAAAATTCTGATATTTTTCACAATTCTTCTCAAATATAGATTGTGGGTACTCGTTAGAACCGCCTCAGCGAGGCGGTTCTAACGAGTACCCACAATCTATGTTTTTTTAGCAAAATAAGAAAAAGAATGTATACCCCTGTAAACCCCAGTTTTACTACTTAAAAATGGGGTTTTAGGGGTCACAATTATACAAGAGGTCCACGGGCCACGGGTCGCTCACCTGAGTAAATCGAGTTTACGTGGCCATAATCCTCGCCCTTACTTCTGCCGCGGTTTAGACATATAATTTGTTCAGTCCGCATGAAAGCTTCCTAACTCATCAATGCTACATCTCCGAGAACACAAAAAAATTAACTAATTACAGAGATGAAACAACGATGAGGACTCGACAGCACGAAACAACTGAAATGCTGGAGCAAAAGAAAAGGCTGTAATAGTCGGGTTATTTCTAACTTGCTAACAGGTGATGAAATCTGGTTGCACATGTTTGAGCCACAAAAAAGGGCTGATAATAAGCAATGGAAGCGGAAAGATAAAAA